>APFE030900552.1:0-11784 GCA_000404065.3 Pinus taeda | reverse complement strand
CCCCCGTATGCGGGTGTATTGTCTGCATTAAAGCTGTATGAGCTTCCCACGCGCTGAGGACATGCCTTCACGCTGCGGACAGGTGGATGACATGGGCTTCGGGCTGGTCATGGCCCAAAAGGACGATGGGAGCCTTTATGACGATTCATTGCGCTGGGTTTTCCAATGTTCAGTTATTCATTGCGCTGGGTTTTTCATGGAGAACACAAGTCCCATTATGTTGCTGTTTCTCGGCTCTCGTTTTGGTCATTCGGCGGTTCAGTTCTTCGTGGAGGAGAGAGGCTTGGAGGGTAGGTTTACCACCCTCGAGTTCCTCCCCTGTCCGACTAGTCTGGCCCTGTTAAATTTGGTTTCTACTGTTGGGTGGTCTCGCCTGGTTTCTGCTGTTGGTTGGTCCAACCTGGTTCAAGGGAATTTGTTGTTTGCTGTTGGGTGTGGTCGCTGTTGGGAATTTGTTGTTTGCTGTTGGGAATTTGTTGTTTGCTGGCCGTTTGTGGGGTGGTTCATCCTGGGTCAGTGGATACTGTCTTTGGATGCTGGGTACTCCTACTGGGTTCAGGGGAATTTGTTGTGTGCGGTTGGGTGTTGTCGCTTGTCGTTCGTGGAGCGGCTCTGCCTGGTTCAGCGGTCTCTGTCTTTGAAAGCTGGGTATTTCATTCGGGTTCAGGGGAATTTGTTGTTTGCTGTTGGGTGTTGTCGCTTGTCGCCCATGGGGTGGTTCCGCCTGGTTCATCCGAGGCAGGGCCTTTGTTTTACGCCCCGTGAAGTTCTTCCGGGTATCAAAAGGCTCAAGGCCATCACCCCTCGCCCTGTTTTTTCCATGGCGCCTCGAGCTGGCTATCGTAGGCCACGAAGGGGTGGTAATTCGAGGAGCCAGAGTGGCACTAGCGGGAGTAACCATTCCAGCCCGCGGAGAATTTCACCTTTGGCTTGTGCCTCACCTCCCTCGGGGAACTCAGAGAATTCGGTAGAAGATCTTTGCAACGCAGTGCAGACTGCGACTCTATACTACAGACGCAAGAAGAATAAACCAGTGATCAAGGCGCTGATAACAGTCATTTTTGAAGAAGAGGATGAGGGGGATGGAAGCTCGGACGAGGATAAGGAAGAAAGAACTCCCCCATCCACGGACAATTCCTCCAAGAGTAAGGATAGCTCCTACAGTCCGGAAAATCAAAGTAAGATGGACGAGGATAGCACTGTTGGCTATACTGCTGAGCAGAAGGAAGCTCTCCAAGAGAACAGAGGCCTCAAAGGGAAAGAGCCCCTGGAATCTTTTGGGGATCCTTCAGAGGTTCAAAAAGATAGCCATCCCTGCAAGTCTTCTTCTCCCCATAGTATGACGAATAGGGCAGAGTCTGAGGATACGTTTGATTACACCCTGTATCTAAAGCTTCCGCCTGGCATTGAGAGCATTGAAGCTATTCTGGTTGGTATGGAGGTTACGTGGGAGCGGGACCCTATTCGTGCTGCTGAAGACTGAAAGAAACGTGCGCAGGAGCGAGAGGCCGAGGCGCAGAAGAAGCTGGGAATTTGATGCCCGAAGTGTTCTGGGTAAGCCTGCCCTCAGGCGTTCAGTGTGTCTTTCTTTTTGTCTTTTTGGGTATGGTGGTATGCAGCAATCACCAATGCTGTTAGATGTCCTGTTTTGTTTTTAAAGCCTCAGTCCTGCGGATCGGGTCAGCTTCTAGTTTCATACTTTGTAATGTCGAGTCTGCCTATCAGTGTCGAGACATGATGAACTTTAAGAATTCTCTCCTGTTTTGTTTTGTTATGCCAGCCTGCACATACAGTCCTTCCAGGTTGGTGAAGAAAGTTTTTGACCGAGAGCTGCACACTCACTCTCAGAGGTGTTCACCTCTTGTAAATAATCTTTTCGTTTTTTAATATATTTAGTTAGCCTTTGCCAAGCAAAAAAAAAAAATGTTTAAAAATGCTTTATAATGGACCACTTATAGTGAAGTTCTTATAAGAGTTTATGGAATATTCATATTTGTTTCTATTATCTCAAATTATAAAAAAATCTTAGAAAGATGTTATAATTTATACCAGGCAAAGGATTTGCATTCGGTTTTAAGTTGACCGGACATATTAAATAATTTTGAATTTTACAATGAATGTATAACTTTATGAAATTATTTTTTATATTTTTAATATAATTTTATTTATATTTATCTGTCAGCTAATTGATGTTGGTTTGTATAACTTTATGAAATTATTTTTAAAATAATTTTATTTATATTTATCTATCAGCTAATTGGATGTTGGTTCGTTGATTTTATTGCCAAATGCCTCGTACGCCGAGCCAAAGTTGAACACTATGGAATTGTTGAGCCATACGATCAATAAATTTGCAAGTTTGCAAGTTACGGATAATTCATTTGCAAGTTACGGTAACATACAATTTCTTTGCTAAATGTTTTAGCTTTAGTTCAGAGAAATTTAAAACCATGGTTGATATTCAAATTAGTAAATTTAAATAGTCACTAAAGGTTAGTCATATATAGATATAGATAAAATACCATTATTATTTCTTTTATAGAAAGTCTTTCGCATAAATTATATTAATGATTTTTTGGGTTAACAATATAATTTTGTTTGTTTAATTATATAATTTATATCATTTATGAAGGATAATGTTATTTTATATTATTTATAAAGAACATTGTTACATTAAAGTATTATTTACGTTTTTATGTTAAAGTATATGCAATATATTGAATTAACGTGATGTTAGCATTTTCCATGAAGATAACGTAATAGCTAGTCTTTGTCTTTGCATCTTAGTTCAAATATAACTAAATTAAAGTAAAAGAATTGAATTCAAGTTAGTGTTAAGGTTTATAATGTGGTCAATTTAGGTTTTACTGATTGGTAAATTGAAGTATTTGTTAAATTGTAATTATGCATTATTTGTTGAAATATGAATTTATCCACTACCATAAATTTATGATCTAAAACTATTTTTCACTGGTTATTAGATTGTCTTCTTCATATGTGAGAAAACATGTGAATAACCCAAAACCCAAAAGCATTTGGCATGAGTGAAAGTTCACGCCCTTAAAAACTACTCACATAGTATTTTAGATAATCAAATTTTGTCAACATGCACATGATGATGATGCACATGTTATCTCCTATATTAAAAATAGTGATAATGTGTATAATTTTTTCTATTTCTTTTAATTATATTTAAATTAAGCAACAGGGAGTAACTACCATATACCACGTATTCTTTATAATGCTACATATTTTTTAACATTATACATATTTATATTTCATTAATCTTTATAATTTGAAAAATTATTAAATATGAACGGTTTAAAATTTCCTATAATAAATTAATTGTTATTAAACTTGTAATTTAAAAGATTAATTCAATAAATACTAAAGGCTCCAACTATTGTTTGGCCCATTCATGGAATAAATAAATAGATAAACTAAAACCTAAACTATATGATAATGGTTGGCAGGTATACCATCGGATCGCAGTAATACCGAGGGATGCAGATTACTCGTTGCTCAACAACCGATCTTGTTTTAAGTATAGCTTAAATGTATAATATTTTAGAACCCAAGATTAATAAAAGTTAAAATGCGAAGAGATGAAATATTGGTGGTTTAATTAATTTTCAATGATGTGCTTTTGATTTTGAAATATTTGTTTAATTATATAAATATGTTTTTTTTTATTTTATTATATGTTAATATTATATTATAATATATAATTTAATTTATAAATTTTATCTAAAAAATTTCACATCGAATTTTTTATCAACTTTCATGATTCTCACACTCAAATTTGAATTCGAAGCAAACTCTTTTTTATATTAAATAAGTATTTGATGAAGTAGTTTTATGATATTGAAATGCATTATTTTATAATAAAATATTTATATACTTATTTATAATAAGTTCCTTGAGTGTGGCCTTGTTCTATTTAGTGATTACTAGTTTTTGCTTTTATCCGGCTAATATCCCTTAGTCGGTGTGTAGAATTCCATAGAAAAAACCTTCCCACTGTATTCTCTACCAAACCTATGCCCATAGAATACCAAACCTATGCCCATAAATCTTCTCACCTCACTAGAATTCTCACAATATAAGAAACTTTTGATGGCTTCGCCCATAGAATACCAAACCTATGCCCATAAATCTTCTCACCTCACTAGAATTCTCACAATATAAGAAACTTTTGATGGCTTCAAAATTAAAATATTTGATTTAAGGAATTCAATTAAATAATGGCATGTAATTGAATCATTTCATCTTATTTTATCTTTTCTTTTTGTTTTTTACATCGAATCGATTTTAATATTATTATGTTTTAATATAATATTATCTAATGTTACATAACCAACATAAGTTCTACTTTGAAGATAACATTCTCGAAGAAATCATGAATTACAAATATCTCGGAATCGACTTCAACAAAAATCTAAGTTGGGATGGTTCTACAAAGAAAAGAACTTTGGGGGGTTGGAAAGCATTTTATGCTCTTCAAAATAGGTGTAGAGAGGCAGAGTTATGGGACTGGAAAACCACTCAAACTCTTTTTGGGCTTCTAGTGATTCTGGTGATTCTCTATGGTTGTGAACTATGGGCCAACAATACATTCGACACGTAGTGGAAACAAATTGAGAAAATTCAGAAGCGTTTGATGACAAACAAATTCAAGATTAAAAGTGCAGTTCCTTATCATATCTTGTTAAATGAAACATGGGTTGCTCCTATTGAAGCAATTGTTATGGTGCGAGTCATAAGGCATTTAAAAAAAATTGAGCAAATGGAAGTGGGCAAATTGCCTAAGGTTGTCTTTAATGACATATTTTGCAATAGAAAAAAGACTTGGATGCACCAAAATAATAAATGGTTTAGTAAATGGGGTATTTGCTTGAATATATGTCCGATAAACAACAATGAGATAAAAGATTTTGTTATGGATAAGTTCCACAAGTGTACTTGGGATAAGGAGCTAGGAAGAAAGAAAAAGTACTATATTGGAGGGTTTAATCCCACTCATAGTCATCAACCAAAAGCATACATAGAGCCCAATATCTCTTGGAGAGCTAAAATTCTTATTACTCAGTTAAGGACTAATTCTTATCAACTCTACTATGAAACAGGGTACTGGAAAAGGCCAAAAGAAGTGTGGGAGGAAAGAGTATGCATTTTTTGTTCTTCTGGAAAAGTGGAAACACAAAAGCATTTCATTTTAGAATGTGATGCCTTCAAAGATAACAAGGAAAGTTATGCAGATATGCTTGCAACTAGCTCTTGGAATAATCTATTAGCAAGGGATTGTCAAGAAGTTGGGAGCATTTATTGTGAGGCTTCACAGAAAAAAGGTCAAATACATCAAGTCGATGAAGAAGCAATATGTCCCATAGGCTATCCTTAGCCTTGTGGACGTTAAACTAATTTTATTTCTTTCTTCTTTCATGATAATATGTTTTTTGAATTAGGTTGTAGCACATTTCTAAGTAGGGTACACATTTGATGGACACTCTTACTCGTCAAGTTAATTTTTTATGACGGTTTTCTTTTTAAAAACACTTTTCACAAGATGTTTGACTTTTATTTTTACTCATCATTTAAATATCATGTATTATGTGTTGTTATTATTTTTTTGTTGTGAACATAAGAATTTTTTGTTAATATAAGTTTTGTATTTTGTGTGAGTAATTTTTAAATTTCGGCTTTGACCATAAACTAAGCTTCAACCAAGTAATATTGTAGATGTATATGTTTCATATTATTTTTAAAAGATCAAACATATTCAACCACATTCACATCTTAATACCAAACCAGCCCATGATTTCGTAAAATTATGTATAGTCATTATTCATGTAATTTCAAAGGATTTACAAATTATGCTAAACCATTCCTGGAAAGTTTTGAACTAGCTTGCTCAAACCCATTAACTGTAATGTATTTTGAAGAGGAAGAATCAATCTTAGCTTTCAATTTCATGAGTTAGACTTAAGGAGGACCTTATTAATAATAATACAAGTTTTGAAGCCATTTTTAAATAAGAAATTAGGGAATTTTTACTTTTCAAGCAATAATATTATGCAGGGATGGATTTTGAAGAAATTCATAATCTTCGCACTAGGTAACACCTAAAAGGTACCAATCCAATTGTGTTCAGATATAAGTGTGAATGTATCAAAAGCATCATAGCCTTCGAAACCACACATTTGAGATTTCTAGATCCAACCACAAAATATATTTGTTTTATAATCAAACTAATAAATAGACCAATTTTATAAAAACCGATATCTATCACCAAAATGCGCCAACACTAAATAAATTACATAAAGCTCTCAAAATCAAACAAAAAACAATTGTTTCGCTTACATAAATAAGAAAATTTGGTTAATGTTTTATATAGAATACCAATGGCCGAGGGGTGTGGACCTGTTATGTTAGTCTCAACCTTAAATCTTTAGGATTCAATGTTCATGCTTTATGTGTAAGTAAGTACAATGTAAGATCATATGGTGTGAGTGAAGATGGAGTTGAGTTTTTTCTAATAAGTCCAAAGATGACTATGGATAAGTCTATGCTTTTCTTGAACTATCATCTTAAAGTCTTAATGTTGTAGGTGTTCAATAGTGTGATACGTATCACGGAGTCTCAACCAAAAGAATCATTAACTTATTTTGTTTTCTATAGTTTATTTGAAATTTTATTATATATATATATAATATATATATATATATATAATAAAGGTACATTTTATGAGGCACTCAAGGGTTGTTAGGAGGGGAAGGATATTACTTAATCTCAATGGAATTATTGAAACCAAGTTTGCATGGGCCTGTGAAGAAAATCAAATAATCAACCAGAAATGTATGGCCTGCTTCAAGTTCTACACATTGTTGAAGGAAAATTGCTAATCAAAATTCATCATCTCATTAAGCAAGGCAACCCAAAGGATAACTACATTGCTCAGATGCTTCAAATAATTAAAGGACTAGTGGAATCCTTCCATTGCAAAGATGTTTATCACATTCTTGTTGAGAAATTCTAAAGGCAACTTATTAGGGTGATTTCTTTTAAATTGATATTTTCTTGCGACATTATTTTATTAGTTTGATTAAATTATTCTTCTCTTTGATATTATTATGTTCTTTATCATCAAACAACTACCAAAAATATAAATATCATCAAAGACAAATGGATACAAGATGTAGGCAATCTAAATAAATTACATAAAAACTCTCAAAATCAAACAAAAGCCAATTGTTTCAGCTACATAAACAAGAAAAGTCGGTTAATGTCTTATATAGAATACAAGTGGCCCATGGGTGTGGAACTATTATGTGAATCCTAACCTTCAATATTTAGGATTCAATGTTCATGATTTATGTGTAAGTGTGTACAATGTAATATCATATGGTGTGAGTGAAGATGGAGATGAGTTTTTTCTAATAAGTCCAAAAATCACTATGGATGAGTCTATGCTTTTCTCGAACTATCGTCTTAAAGTCTTAATGTTGTAGGTGTTGCATAATGTGATATGTATCACAGAGTCTCAACCAAAAGAATCAGTAACTTATTTTGTTTTCTATAGTTTATTTGAAATTGCATATATATATATATATAAAGGTACATTTATGAGGCACTCAAGGGTGGTAGGAAGGGGAGGGATCTTACTTAATCTCGATGGAATTATTGAAACCAAGTTTGCATGAGGCCTGTGAAGAAAATCAAATAATTAACCAGAAATGTATGGCCTCCTTCAAGTTCGTCACATTGCTAAAGGAAAATTGCTAATCACAATTCATCATCTCATTAAGCAAGGCAGCCCAAAGGATAACTCCCTTGCTCAGTTGCTTCAAATAATTAAAGGCTAGTAGAATCCTTCCATTGCAAAGATCTTTATCACATTCTTGTTGAGAAATTCTTAAGGCAACTTATTAGGGTGATTTCTTTTAAATTGATATTTGCTTGTGACATTCTTTTATTTGATTGATTAAATTATTCTTCTCTTTGATATTATTATGTTCTTTATCATCAAACAACTACCAAAAATATAAATATCATCAAAGACAAATGGATACAAGATGTAGGCAATCTAAATAAATTACATAAAAACTCTCAAAATCAAACAAAAAACAATTGTTTCACCTACATAAACAAGAAAAGTCAGTTAATGTTTTATATAGAATACCAATGGCCCATGGGTGTGGACATGTTATGTGAGTCTCAAACTTAAATCTTTAGGATTTAATGTTCATTCTTTATGTGTTAGTGTGTACAATGTAAGATCATATGGTGTGAGTGAAGATGGAGATGAGTTTTTCCTGATAAGCTCAAAGATCACTATGGATGAGTCTATGCTTTTCTTGAACTATCATCTTAAAGTATTAATTTGTAGGTGTTGCATAGTGTGATACGTATCACAGAGTCTCAACCAAAAGAAACAGTAGCTTATTTTGTTTTCTATAGTTTATTTGAAATTGCATCTCTCTCTCTCTCTCTCTCTCTCTCTCTACATTTATGAGGCACTCAAGGGTGGTAGGAGGGGGAGGGATCTTACTTAATCTTGATGTAATTATTGTAACCAAGTTTGCATGGGGTCTGTGAAGAAAAACAAATAATCAACCAGAAATATATATATATATATAGGTACATTTATGAGGCACTCAAGGGTGGTAGGAAGGGGAGGGATCTTACTTAATCTTGATGTAATTATTGAAACCAAGTTTGCATGGGGCCTGTATCAACCAGAAATGTATGGCCTTCTTCAAGTTCTACACATTGCTAAAGGAAAATTGCTAATCACAATTCATCATCTCATTAAGCAAGGCAACCCAAATGATAACTCCCTTGCTTAGTTGCTTCAAATAATTAAAGGACTAGTAGAATCCTTCCATTGCAAATATCTTTATCACAATCTTGTTGAGAAATTCTTAAGGCAACTTATTAGGGTGATTTCTTTTAAATTGATATTTGCTTGTGACATTATTTTATTTGATTGATTAAATTATTCTTCTCTTTGATATTATTATGTTCTTTATCATCAAACAACTACCAAAAATATAAATATCATCAAAGACAAATGGATACAAGATGTAGGCAATCGGTTAGGGAAAAATCCCTCTCTTAGGGGAAGCCCAACAAAATTCTCCTTCTTCAGGAATCAATTAAAATGAGACAACCAAGATTTCTAGACCAATACCAAACCTACCTCCATCCACCAACTCAACCTTCTATACAAGATTCTTCAAAGTCAACTTCAAGCAAGTGCTTCAAATCATGTAAACAAGGGTCTCGAATCTTTCCCTTAGCTTCTGAAATTCTTGGTTTGTACCTTAGCTAATATACTTCAGGAACTTTGCACATGTGGACTAATGTAGAATGTATTTCGATCTCCATTCTTCTTTAGATGGACCTTCCTTCAATCAATAGACCTTCCATATTTATCTTTTCGCTCTCCTTGTCTATTTTAAAGTTGTAGATCGAATGTGAGATTGATTCACCAATAGGTTGAAGTTCTAGCCTATATATAGTCTTCGTGTTGCATGAATTTATTCAATGAGGTTGGCATGTTAATAAAAGAGGAAATTTGTAGGAGATGGAGTTGACTTGGTGGAGGAGCCTGATTTTCCATTTTGACACACAAAAAAACAAATCTTCTTCTTTGACATAAAAAGGCCATCAACGGTCTTTTACATGTTGACATGGACAATGACTTATGATATAAACCCTAGAAGCCTACAATGGAGGCTTGACCTAGAAACAAAATACATAGAGCATGAAACCCATGCTCATAAAGAAAAAGAAAAAAACAACAACAACAACAAAAAAACTTGTACAATATTTTTTCTTTCTTTTGATAAATGCATTACACCATGACTCAAATACAATTATGAATACTAATACTAGTTACATTCTTCAACAATTTTTAGAATTCATAATGTTGAGGTTGATTTACAAGCAAATAGAGCTTGTTCCTTGGAAGAGACCAAGATTTAAATAAATGACCCTAGTTGTTTTTGTCCCATCCCCTAAGGTTAGATGTCTTTTGGTAATTGATCGCTATCTTGATCTCCCCTTTTTTTGGAAATATGTTTTAGGAAAATTACTACGCCCTTGTTCCCTTTTCTCCCTCTACTTATACCCCATGCCCCCTATCCTCCTATCCTCCCTCGTCATCTATTTCCCATGCTTATCTCCCATCGCGATATCTTTATCAGACTCCCCGCATGTGCATTATTTAGGAGGCATGTTTGGATCCCCCTTGACGTGGCAGCAAATTATGCTTGCCACCATGCATATGTTAATATCTCTTGTTCATGTGCCTGTTATTATGATAACCGTCTACCCGGATCTTGGAAATGACCTCTGCTTAGGATAATGATGGTTTTCAATGGAAATTGCATTGAGGAATTTAAGGGCAAAATGATGGGAAACATGTGGTTGAGTAGGATAATTCATAATAAATCAGATGCTCTTATGAATCCATCATCATCCATGAATGAATTAGTTACTTGGTTCATTTTGACACCTCTAAGAGTTGAAAATTTTGTTACAGTTCTGCCTCCAAACTTCATTGTGGCATCTAGGTGCACATCTTTCAGGAAACTCTGCGAAGAGCTCCTATGTCTTAGATTCTAGTCGCTTATCCATTGGTTTGCTCACTCGTGGGCTCGTCACTCCTATTCATGGGAAAATTGGCACAAATTTATCTCAGGTTCTCAATAATATTTGGCAATGCCTAGCCCTTTATCCTAGTTAGTTACACATGGCCTCGAGCTCAATTGCATGAAGATATTTTTGGGTTCCATGTTTCTAATTTGGTCATTAACAATATAAATGTTTCAAAAGGAAACCCCTTTGATGTAGGCTCATATTTCGTTGCTTTAAGTCCTAATTTGGGATTTTTAGACTGGTCTAGGGCTCGGCTAGGTGCTTGTCCACCTATTCTTTAAGGTCTTCTCCCTTCAGTGGTTTTATGAATATTTTGGCTTAGTGGGTGTCTGTTCATTCTAAGTTTATAGGATTTCAACAAATTATCTTGGATTTGGGGGATTTGGGAAATTTGGAAATCAATGTAGTCTAGGGAGGTGTCTTCTCTGTCTAAGATACCACCAATTGGAACTTCACCCTTAATCTCTTGTTTTCTCTTACAAATTTGATGGGTTTCCTTTGTGTCATTCTCTTGAAAAGGTTTGTTTCGTCTTTATATTTTGTTGGCTCTAGCGATTTGCTCCCATGTACCACTATGAATGTTGACTCCGACTCTGACTCCTCTTCGGAAACAAGTCCCTTTTCACATTGTCTATATGCACACGAAGCCCTGCAAAGGGCATATTATGGTCTACAGGTTAAGTTTTTCGAATTATATCACTCTCAAACTGAACATACTGACAAAATCATGGTCCTCCAACATCAGATATCACATCTCGAAGACAAAGTGGATGCACTTAGGGAATTAATAATGGTCCTCAATCTCAGCAAGTACATCAATACAGGTCAAGATTGGCTTCAAGAGCATACAAGCAAGAGAGACATCAATCTCAATAGGCTTACATCTGAAAATGATTAATGTACATGCAAATGATCGCTAGTTATAGGTGCCTCCTAATGTCTTTTGGTCTTGTTGTAGTTCTGCAAGTTTTTGAAATACGACACCTCCGTGTAATAGGTTTTGTGTTGGGGTTTTTTATCAATCTAAACATGGGTCAGAATTGAAAAATAAAATGTAATCTCTCGTGTATTTGTTGCAACTGGGCGCAAATTTAATGACAAAAATACTCATTTTTGTTTTAA
>APFE030900548.1:140668-176989 GCA_000404065.3 Pinus taeda | reverse complement strand
CGTCTCCTGCGGCGCCTCCTTCGGCGTCTCCTGCAGCGCCTCCTGCGGCGCCTTCTGCGACGCCTTCTGCGGCGTCTCATGCGGCGCCTCCTGCGGCGTCTTGTGCGGCGCCTCCTGCGGCGTCTCCTGCAACGCCTCCTGTGGCACCTCCGCACTTCCGCAGCTGCAGCGCTCGAGAGATCACCCTTCACAGATTCGCTTTCCACTTCACTTTCATATAGATCGAGCTTTTGAAACAATAACCCAATATTTCAGATCTTAAGATATTCAAACCAAAAGCATACACAAGCCAAATGATCTCCTTTGCTTTATATAGGCAAGCTCTTCCTCAAATCATGGACCAATACCACGGGCCAAAACCATAACAAACCAATACCATCAACTCAATACTAGGGATCAACACGTCTGTCGAGATGCCATGGTCCAAAAACCATAGGTTCAAATTCCAAGGACTAACTACCATGGACCAAAGGTAAGTTTTCCCACATGAAATAAACTTTTCTCTGCATAAAATTCCGTGAACTTTTCTCCACATGAAATAAACTTTTATAAACTTTTCTCTGCATAAAATTCCGTGAACTTTTCTCCTGCGTACTTCTTAATTCTCATCATATTGAGAGTCATGCCATGGGTGTTGCCATCAAGTACAACATCTGTAACATATAACTATACCAGAAACATAATGCCAACATGGTTGTATTCGTAGAAATAATCAGTCACCTACATCAAATCTTCTTTCACTGCGATGTTGATTTGCTTGTTGTTTCATTCTATTCTACGCCAAAGTGAGGTTATCCTTTAAGAGTTGGAGAACTTGTTTTTGATGCTCGATGTGATATTCCATTACTTGAACCTTAGAATTTTCTTTTAAAGATGATGTGATGGATGGTGGATGATATCCATAAAGTGCCACAAATGGGGTCATTTTTGTTGCAGTATGGAAGGAAGTGTTATACCACCATTCAGCCAGAGGCAACCACTTGACCCATGGTGTATGTTTATCATATACAAAGAAACGAAGATATCCTTCCAAACATTTGTTCACTATATCAATTTTCCCATCAGATTGAGGATGATAAGATGAGCTATGAGATAAGTAAGTACCTAGACAAGAATATAATCATGTCCAAAAATTTCGAGTGAAAATGGGATCTCTGTCGCTTACAATAATATTTGGGTTTCCGTGTAGATTTTGAATTGTTTCCATAAATGTAGTAGTAATTGTATTGGCTTTAAATGGATGGTATAATGCACAAAAGTGTGGATACTTGGTAATTCTACCAACTAACACCATGATGACACTCTTTCCTTCCAACTTGGATAAACCTGTGATAAAATCCATTCAAACCTCCTCCCAACGTTGACTTGGAATGGATAAAGGTTGTAACATACCTGAGGCCTTAATTGTCTAAACTTTGTTTTCTTTGCAAACCAAACATTTTGCCACAAAGTTTTGAATAAAAGATTTGAATCCATTCGAAAAATAAAAAAATAAAAATAAAAATAAAAAATCCTTCTTAACCTTGTGGTAAGTTTTTAAAAATATTGAGTGCCCTCCTAAGGGAGAGATGTGCAATTCCAGAAGAATCTTTTGTTTGAGTTGGGAATTCTTATAGAGGTATAAGTGATCTTCGTACCATAAAGAATCATTTTTCCAACTAAATGTATCATATGTACTGGGATCTTGTTGTAACTTTTCAATGAGTGCCCACACTTCTTCGTCATTCTTCCATTCATCTCTTGCTTCATTTATCCAATTTGATTGGATAATAGAAATTGCACAAAGCAATGCTTCCACATCCTCATCCTTTCTTGAGAGTGCATCTGCAACAACATTTTGCTTCCCTTTTTTGCAGATGATTTTAAAGTCATAACCCAACATCATTGTGACCCATTTTTGCTGCTCTTCTCAAGATAATATTTGTTCTAAAAATTATTTAAGACTATCATGATCCGTTTTAACCTTGAAGTGTTTTCCTATTAGGTAAGGTCGGCATTTCTTAAGTGCATGTAGTATTGCCAACATTTCCTTCTCATAATTAACCTTGTGTAAATACTTCCTTTGATTGGATGAATTTCGGAATCAACGGGTCTTTCTTCTTTCATTAAAAAAATGCCAATTCCATTTCCTCATCCATCACATTCCACAATAAAGGCTTTTGTGAAGTTTGGCGTAGCTAAGACCAATGCTTGGCACATTGCCTCTTTACGATGTTCAAAGGCCTTTGTTTCTTCTGAATTCCAAGAAAATGCATCTTTCTTTAGTAACGTTGTTAGAGGTGTTGTTATTCTCCCATAATTCTTAACAAACTTACAATAATATCATATCAATCCGAGAAATATTCGCAAATTCTTTATGGATGTGGGGATTTATCATTCCTTAATGGATTTAATTTTTCTAGGGTCTACCTTAACACCTTAATGAGATACAATATGACCTAGATATTCCACCTCTTTTACTCCAAAGAAAAATTTGGAGGTTTTTGCATATAATTGTTTCTCCTTCCAAGACTTGTTGTAGATTAGTATACCATCAAAAAATACTAACAAAAGCTTTCTAAGGAAAGGTTTGAAAATGGAATTCATTAAACCTTGAATTGTAGAAGGGGCATTGGTCAGCTGATTACAACATCTCTCAAAATTTCTCCCTGAGAAACTAAGAACTAGTCAAAATTGGACCATACAGACTGCTCAGTGCTAATGGTGCGATGCATCTCACCTACCACATGCAAAAATTGTGATGCATACTGAAAATCCCTTCTATGGGGTGCAATGAGAGAGAGTAGACAAATGGCAGAAGCAGTTGGGTAGGTGGAAACCCAGAGAATCTTCTAGAAACTGCCCATTTGACACTTGCCTCTCTGAATTCGCCCAGGGATGAGTAAGGGATCATGAATCTCCAAGCGGAACCAAGAACTATCAGAGAGAGGACACTAATCAAAATCCCAGAAGCTAACTCACCCACCTGCAAACATCTATATATGGATCCCTCATCCCAGAGATCCAGGGGCTAGAATTTTGCATCTTGTAAGGAAGTGCTATTGGTTTCTTTGTGGAACATCATAGTGTTGGGTGATCTAGCTTTTCATGAGGTGAAGAAGGGCTTTCATGTTATGAGGAGGGCACTGGGTCAGAGAAATGGGTTGTAATCCTCTCTTCTACTACTTCTATCAATAAAGCTATTTGAGTTTTCCTCCATATTCTTGTATGTCTTTGAATATTGAATTGATATATGCATTTTTATGGTCAATATATAAATGATCCTATATTGTTTACGATTGTATATCTCGATGCTTTGATGGTATTATGCTGCTTTGACTCTACAGGTGTTCTTTGAAGTGGGACAAGCGTGGAAGGAGTGGCAAAGATCTATCAAAGGGGAGAGGAAACAAGCAAGGAGTCAAGTGAAACACTGAAGTTGGTACTTTCTGCTTCTCTCTGATCTACTTCTGATAAAGGAAAACACAAGTGACTTTAGTTTGTTTGTTTCTAAGATAGCTACCCGTCTTAGTGGGACTAGCAGCTCTGAATGGACACTAGTTTTCCTGATGACAAAATGGAAACTCAACTGGGGAGTGAATAGCTTGTTTGCTTGTTTATATTTTTTTGCCTTATAAACTACAGACGAAGCCTAAAGTTAAGCCAGCTAGCCTTCGAATTGAATTTGCTATGTAAGTGCAAAGTAGATCAATGTTGCTTCAGTCGATCTCTGGGTTTTTTTTATAAACTGAACAATTGATTTGCAAACATCCTAATTGCCTTGGTGGTGGCTCAAGTAACCTCATTAGATCAGCGCCTATGCTTTTTATTTACTGACTATCATTAGCTCAGCCTAAATCCCTAAACTAAGCTGCAAACTATGACTAAAAACCAAGTTAAAGTCTCATCCCTGGACCATCGCACTATCTCCTTTTGACAGTTTGGATGCATCGCACCTCCCATGTGCAGTAGGTGAGATGCATCCCCGTTTCCCTGTGTTATAAGTGCGATGATCAGATAAGACTGTTTCTGCCTCCAGATTTTGGTTTTTTCTTCACTCTCTTCACCTTTATTCAAGATTTTTGTTGTCTGTGATCAGTATACCACTGTTTGAACTCCCTTCCTTTGCATTATTTAGCCTCCATTGTACAAAGAATTGTGAATGTTGTTATGTATTTTTTGCCATTTACAGTTCTCCTTTAAAAAAAAGTAGCTTAATCAAACTGTCATCTTTTGATTTGGAAGTGTCGCAAGTGTCATTTTCAGTCAAAGAAAGGAATCCTGCTCTTTTTGATGGTCGATTACATTGTTACTCTTGTATTTGATTTGAATTAATAGTATTTCAAAGTGTTGAAAGCAGTTTTCAAATTGAAGTTGAAATTGTCGCTCTTAGCCTTCCTTTCGTTTTTTAAATTCGAAATCGCAAAGTATTGTCTTAGCCTTCCTTTAGTTTTTTGAATTCAAAATCACAAAGTAGTTCCTTTCGTTTTCTGAATTCAAAATTGCAAAGTATCGTCTTAGTCTTCCTTTCATTTTTTGAATTTGAAATCGCAAAGTGTCCTCTTCGTCTTCCTGTCGTCTCTTGAAGAGAAAATTGTTAGTACTGTCATTTTGAGAGAAAAGATAGTTCAGATTTGTACTTAGCATTCGTTTTGTCACTCACACATTAAGAAAGCAGAAAACAAATACATTCATGTGCATTTTCATTTAGACTACTTGTTGATTTTGATTTAGGACAGTGCATCTAGTGTGTGCTCTTTGCTCTTTGTTGAAAGAATTTCGCTTCCCTTTCCTTAGTAGCTAGTATTTTCATTGCAAAAAGAAGAGTAAACGACTATTTATCACCTTAGATTGCATATTTAGGAATTGTATATCTACATCACATGGTGAACCTTAAAGGAAAACTTCTTAAGAAAGATCAACTGTAAAATAAATTCAATGAACATAAAAACGCTTTGGAACCTAATGCACAACATTTAAAAGTCTAATCTAGAGACGTATTCCGGCGTCGTAAAGCCTGGTAACTATTGCTTTCATCGTAGGTTGGGTGATTCCTCCTCTTTGAGACGAAAAGTGCCAGTACGAACTTGTGCTCCCACATACCATCGAGTATATATTGGGAGACCACAATAGGCTATATCCTTTATCCTTAGGAAGCCGTGTCTGTCGCCCTATCGATCGCAATGCACTAAACACAACATTTGGGAAGATTGACTACCGTACTGTAAAATGTATTTTGCAGTTTTGTGATTGGTTTGGTAATCCCTCTGTCTAGATTTCCAGAGTAATCTCTTTCATTCCTTTTTAGACTCCTTAAAAGAAAAGGTACATTTGAGCACTTGTCACTTCAGGCTCATTAAAAATCGAAGGCAACTAGAGTCATCTTTAGTTTTTTCTCGACTCTTAAAAATTGAAAAAGCCAGTTGTGTCAAAGTGTCATAAAATTTATTTTAATCAGAGTAACGTCACTATTCCCTCATTTTTCTTAGTTTGAGAAAATGGAGTCCACCAATCAAGGGTTTCCCCTTGGGGAAATCCTAGTCCTTTCTCCTCTTGGGGAGATGTTGGTGCACCTCATATGGCCACATTGTCCCTTCCAGGACTGATAATTGGCCTGCCAGTATGGCTCTTCTTGACCTCTGTCATTCAAAGCACCATGATTCCTGAGCAATCAAATCAAAAACTGGATGATACAGAAGTTACCCCACAACCTTCTACTTCATTTATTTCTCCCTCTCCTTCTTCCTCTTCGCTTGATAAAGTTGGTAAAACTAAAAACCAAGTAACTGAGAAGAAGAAGAAAGAGAAGGAGAAGAAAAAGAAGCCAATGGTGAAAGGGGGCAACCTTGCATCGTCTGGCGAAAATCCACACACTGCACCGTCCAAACCTAAATCTCCATGTGTCATTTGCAAAGGAGACCACTATCATCGAGATTGTCCTTGCATCCCACGGATCTTAAGGGACTGGTCTCTCGCTTGCACAATCCGGTGTTGTCAACCTCTGATGATCATGTTGAAAGTACACAACTAGTGAAAACGAAGTCACTGGACAAAAAGGAAGATCTAAAATTCCTTGTAGACTATGTGAAGGCGATCATGCCATCCACCGAAGTCCCTTCCTAGACGAAGCTAAAAGAGTCTTGGATAACCATCCTGCTTCACTGTTGCGGCTTCATCCTGGATACAAGAAACTCTTGCCAAGTCCATCGCTAGTTGAAAATTCAATTGACATACCTTTGTGGTCGGTCAAAGCACCTATCATTGAAGATAAACCCTCTGAGTCCATGCAAGACCAAAGGCAATAGGTCGAGACAACAGTTGACCCAGTCTTGTCTTCAAAAGATCTACCTTTAGATGATACAGTCACCAAGGAGAATGAGAATGACACCGTTCAAATTATCTTCGTAAACACAGACTCCAATGAACATGGGGGCAATCTACCCGTTCCTTTACTGTAGGAAGGAAGTTCATCAAAGATGTATCCAGTTGTTTATTCAGTCCCACCTCCAAGTGACCTAGTCATTTCCTTCGACTGGAATCTACTAGGCAGACCCCATCTACTGTCTAATGTACCATTCCAGATCATCGTACAAGCTTATAGAATGGTCATGGTCGGTACTATCATAGATGAAGGGGCTTCTGTGAGTATCCTTTCCTCAACCGCTTGGAAAGCGCTTGGTTCGCCATTGCCTCTGCCTAAGATGCGAAATCTGACAAGCTTTGACAAAGGAACCAGTCAACCATTAGGGATCCTTCCAAGTTTGCCTATAACTTTGAGAAGGAAAACTGTCTACCTAAACATAATGGTAGTCCAAGGACCTTTAGATTACAATCTACTCCTTGGGCGTGACTACGTTTATAGCATGGGAGCCATTGTCTCCTCACTCTTTTGAGTAATGTGTTTTCCGCATGAAGGCAGAGTGGTCTAGCTCGTAGACCAGCTTTCATTCCCCGGCTCACACATAGCTACTATTCAAATGCCGTCCCTAACTGGTCCTTTTGTGCAAGGAATGTCTCACCAATCTCCAGTCCATCCACTTGATGAGTGTGAGTGATTCGGTGATTGCTACTGAAACCCAAGGGGCATGCGCCTTGGTCTGCTTCGGGAGGAAAACCCCAGTTATAAGGTAGGTTTCTGCATAGGAATATGACTAGTCTGACATACCCGTCTGTTTAGGAAGATGGGATTAGACTGGAATACGATACCTCTATCAGAAGGTATGCCTTTCGCAACAGAGCAAGTGTTTTGTCTGCAAATTGAAGGGTAACCTGAAAACTCTACTTCGTTATACCTGGGGGCATGCAAACCTTTTTGCATGAAAGTGAAAAGTGACCATTTATTTTCTTAGTTTGTAGGTTCTCAACCCTTTAAACTTGTAGGATTGGTCGTTCCTAGCTTACATAATAAAAGGATCTAGAGCAAAGTTTTGAATGGGGCAAGCTCCCTAAAAAATCAACCTATTGATGAGACATCCTTATTATACGACTAGAATGAGCAGTTTTACGCGAAGTTCAAGCTCGTTATAAATTAAACCTAGCAATGAGCATATGTTCCACCAGTGTTCAAGTTCATTTAAAAATGAACCCACCTTTGGCAAATAACCATTGTGATCGCATTATCATCAACTTTTGAGCCTTGGTCGTGTTCTTACCATCACCTCCACTCGTTTTTAGCCGATCATACACCTCCACTTGATTGTTTACCCCTTTTGAGGAACAGCTGCGATGAGTGATCCTATTAGCCAGCTTCTTTACACTGTCATGATTGAAGAGTTCCAACCCTCACTTGAAACCAGCCGCTACCCGAAAACATCACTCATTCCTCAAAAAATGAGTATCATTTAAGCTATTTTCATCTGACTCATAAAATATGAAAATATTGCTGAGAAATTGGCCTCTCCAGATCGTTAAAGCGATCGGAAGTGCTATCCCTCCTCTAGATTTTAATATTTTTGGACCTAAGGGATCATTACACAAAAAGATCGAGTGCTTGTCTTGTTCAGCTCATTAAAACTATCGAAAATTCATCCCTTTCATATTATTTTACACTTTTTCGGACTTAAGGGATTACATGACGAAAAATGAATACTGGAGTTTCCTTTTCGTCCTTTTTTAGACTCTCTAAAAATGAAAAGTACCGAGTTATCTTTGTCGTTAAACTCGTTAAAACAATAGCAACAAACTTGTCCATGCAGGCAAGAGCGAGTTTCACTGTCGCTAGGCTCATTAAAACATAGTGACGGGTTTGCCCGAAGGGAAAATTATAGAAAAAGCATATGTTATCCTCCTCAAGATTGACAAAAATAAAGAGGTACTAGTCAGAAATGACTGGGGAAAAATTGGGAAGAAAAATTGAAGAAACTTTATTGGTAGCAAGTCGCTCTTGAACATGACACTTTCACTCTATCACCATGATTGAGTCGGGTTGGGTTATTCCATTCACCGGTCATATTACCATTGGTCCATCGTACCATCCATTTTTTGGGTTAATGCTACCAATCCATTTCAGTGTCGCAAAAATGTTCAAGAGAAGTCGCTCAGAGAATTCACTGACCCAGCTTGTGTCTCATCCACTGCAATACCTTCACGCTTCATTCTTTCATGACCACCACCCTAAACCCCGTATCATCATATCGTTTTCACCTCCACAAAATCATTTTCTCTGTTCCATGTCATAGATGTGGGATTCATTAAGGACCTCCTACGATGGGTCACTTCTTGTCAACATCAGCTCATTATCCAACAAGTTGACTTAGGAACAACCCTTTTAGTACTTTGAAGCTATCATGCCTCAATGACAAGTTTCTCACTTCCGATGACAAGTTTACATCAATGGCCTTCGACCGAAAGATTTTGCGTGGTGTTCAACATCAACTCATGTATTCACACCATGTGAATTGTACTCCAGTACCTTGAGGGTCATTATCATTATTGGTGATTCCTCTCGTGCTTGTTAACAACTTACATCATTGGCTGGTAATCAAGCGATGTCTTTCCATGTTCGATGCCAGAACATCTTTTCACATGGATCAACTTGTACTTCAGGCGAAGATTGAATGAGTTTTAAAGACCCCGGATCTAGTTTCATCCATCTGGGCTGTGATATATTCAGGAAAATAAAGACATCAAATGTACATCATTGTTGCACAGATAATCTTCCAAGCCAAAGGATGATGGCTCTACCAGAATCATCAGTTTGCCACACAGACGATTGTCTATCCTATGCAAATGAAAATGAATTTATAAAGCTGAGCATGGGAATGCCCACCTTAGCTAGATCATGAAAATATTATGAAGATAATGTATTGTATTATATCTTATTATAGGTCACCTTCCAGTTCGAAAAACCTCAGATCCTCATGATAAAGCATTTCACCCGACATCAAAAGGATTTACGACCTCATGCTTTAGGGGGCAACTGTTATAGACATATTTGGGCACTGCAATCCCAATCACATATGTCCATAAACCAAGGGCTTCTAAGTCCCTAAAAGTGTTATTTCATACCCTAAAGGAGCAATGTGAGCTGATTACATCATCTCCCAGAAGTTCTCCCTGAAAAACTACTCAGAATTGGTCAAAACTAGACCATACAGACTGCTCAATGCTCAGGGTATGATGCATCTCACCTACCACATGCAAAAAGTGTGATGCATACTGAAAATCCCTTCTGTGAGGTGCGATGAGCGAGATCAGACAAATGGCAGAAGCAGTTGGCTAGGTGGAAACCTAGGGAATCTTCTAGAAACTGACCATTTGACACTTGCCTCTCTGAATTCACCCAGGGATGAGTAAGAGATCATGAATCTCCAAGTGGAACCAAGAACTATCAGATAGAGGACACTAATCAAAATCCCAAAATCTGACTCACCCACCTGCAAACATCTATATATGGATCCCTCATCCCAAAGATCTAGGGGCTGGAATTTTGCATCTTGTATGGAAGTGCTGTTGGTTTCTTTGTGGAACGTCATAGTGTTGGGTTAGATCAATGGGTTGTAATCCTCTCTTCTACTACTTCTATCAATAAAGCTATTTGAGTTTCCCTCCATATTATTGTATGTCTTTGAATATTGAATTGATATATGCCTTTGTATGGTCAATATATATCTAATCCTACTGTTTATGATTGTAGATCTCAATGCTTTGATGGTATTATGCTGCTTTGACTCTACAGGTGTTCCTTGAAGTGGGAAAAACATGGAAGGAGCGGCAAAGATCTGTCAAAAGGGGAGAGGAAACAAGCAAAGAGCCAAGCGAAAGACTGAGGTTGGTACTCTCTGCTTCTCTCTCATCTACTTCTGATAAAGGAAAACACAAGTGACTTTAGTTTATTTGTTTCTAAGATAGCTACCCGTCTTAGTGGGACTAGCAGCTCTGAATGGACACTAGTTTTCCCGATAACACTTGGCTATATTACAATGAATAAAATTATGGGTACTACCCGAAGCAATCAACATTATTACCTTTTTCTTCTTGATATGTCCTTCTATATTGAGAGTTTGAGGAGTGGTAATTCCTGCCAATGCATTACAAGATATGGTTGGATTCATTTCTTCTTTTTCTAGGGTTGGTTCTTGGTGTATATCCTCTTCTTTTACATTTCTTGTTCCTTTTATTCCTCCTCTTCACAATCTATGTAAAATAATTTCTTATCAACACACTTATGACCGTTAGTGTGTTTGCTATCACAACTGTAACAAAGCCCTTTTTCTCTTTTTTCTTACCAATTTTTGAGGTGTCAACCCTGTGCAGCAACACTTCCATATTTATAGTTATGAGTGGTAGGCTTCCTTGTTTCCATAATTTTTCTTTCAATTTTTCTTGCCAACCTAAATGCCTTCTCCAATGAATCAGGTTCCTAAAGGTGAACCTCATGTTGGATGTTATCCTTTAAAGTCCCTATGAACACATCAATTCTATGTTCCTCTAGAATATCTTTTACCCTTATATTCAATTTTTGGAAGTCCTCAATGTGGTCCACCATTGTACCCTTTTGTTTGAGATTTATCAATTGGCTAAAGAAGGTGTTTCTTTTTGTATCCTCAGAATGTAGTATCATTTCCTCCATAAAAATTTGACCAAGTGACAATTTTTTTATGAGAGAAAAGCCATCCATACCATACAAACTAATTGGGTTCCAAATATAAAGTTGCAATGTGTACCTTTTGTGTTTTTCACATTATGGAGATCAAAATATTGCTCCATCTGTAGTATCCATGTTACGGGATCCTTACCATCAAAATTCCTCATAGCAATATTTGGAACATGATGGGTCTTAAATCCAACGTTAGATTCTATGAAATCACTATTAACATTTCTTTTTTTCTCATCATTAGTTTCCTCTACTACCTTTTTGCCCTTAGGAAGCATTTCTTCTAGCAACTTTGCCAAACCTCTTTTCAAACCTTCCATGTCTTTCTTCAAATATTCAATGATTACTTCTAAACCATCCATCTTAGGTTCCATGCCATTTATTTTAGCTTCCATGCCATTCATCTTAGCTTCCACGCCTTTCTTTAAACCATCAATCATAGCTTATGTTACTTTTTGTGAGAGTGAAATTTGTTGCACTCGGTCTTGTAATTTTGATATATCATGTTGCATTTCTTCCTCTTCTTCATGATTCATGCTAGAAATTTCAGGTTGCTTACTATATGTTTCCATTTTCTTTCTTCGGGACATCAATGAATGATATTTATGCTTCAATGTTCCCTTTGAATAATTTCAAACTAATTTTCCAAACCAAACTTATGCAATTTTTTGAAAAGACTACACACCTTTTTTCACTTTGTAGGAACTTGATATTGAATCTGTTGTATCTCTGTAATTTCGGATCTCCAATGTATGAAATTTTATCCTATGATATTCCTTTGTTTCCTCTTTCAAACCCCAAAAGTCTTATCAAGATGGGATTCTCCAAGGAAGAGTTATGTCAAATCTCCCACGATGGCAGGATTATTGACTGGTTTAGTAGAGTGAATTTGTACAAAGTGTCATGTGTCATTATTTCTACCTTTAGACCTTAAAATGATACCCGCAAAATAAAAAGTTTGTCCTCTTCCTGTAACTTTTCATGAAATTTCAATCCGATGCTCAGAGAAAAAGTTATGACGATTTTCCCAAGGTCACCTATTTGAGATGTAATTCGGAAGCCAGCCAAAACCCTAACTTCCTTGGATCATATATCTGATAATATAGCGAGAAAATATCTCAAATTCAGACCCGAGGTTCATCAAAATTTCATATCAAATGGGTTTTACTTTTATCTTTTGAAACTTCTTAGAAAAAAAGTTATAGTGAAAATTCCATGATGACCTATTTGAAGCAGCGAAACCCTAGAATCCAAAGCTTTGATACCAAATGTTATGTAGCCAGCTAACAAAATAGAAGAAAAGAGAGATCAACGACTTCAAAATCAGTCTCTTTGAGGGGGGAACCTCCTTTACATTACACAAAAGAACAATTATTGGACTATACAAATGACAAAACCTCCTTTCTCTATATAGGATTCAAAGGGGTCACAATATAATTAGAGTCGACATAACAATAATAATGTAAGGGCATAATAATAACAATATGGGGACAACATGGGCATAACAATAAAAATAAGGGGCTACTATGACAATAATAATAATGGATTACACTAGTATTATAGGGAACTAACAATTTCTTTTCAGTTTTGTCTCCTTAAATTTAACATAACTTTCTATTTTGCCAATTTTTTTGGGTTCTCAAATTTTGAGGTTGTTTTGAGGGCCTAAACAACGTTTTTAGGGAAAAATTATAGTTTACAAAAGAGATAGTCCAACTTTCTCATTTCTTTTAGTCTCCTCATGGACATCTTTGAAACGAGTTATTATGATAGTCAAACAGAGACCATATGCCAAAGTTATGACCCTGGGAAGTTGGAGGTCTAAATTAATCATTTATACAAACACTTTGTGAACATATTACCTTTAGGTTATAAGTACATATCTATTCATTGATTCAATAACCTCACAAGAGAATAATAACTGACATAATGACAAATATGAACATTCACTGTCAACTCAAAACTTGACCTACACTGACCAGAATATATAATGCATTTCGTTAAACACATGGAAAACATGTAAACTATAGGGTATAAATGCATATCTGAATATAGGGGTCTCATACTTATCTAAAATCCATCAAGAAGGTTTGTCTCCCTCTCATAATAGATGTAATAACATCTATTAGGTAGTGCATTCAATAACCATTCATTTACCAATCAAAATATCATGAGAGCCATAACTAAAATCTGTCATAAAACCATGCTTATAACCAACGTATAACCATAATAATAAGACTGATAGAACAACCATCAAAGCCACATCATAAAAAGTGTATTTACTCTTAAAATACAATTGGAATAATATCTTATTAACATATGAAAAATCCAACCAAATCAGGGATTGCCACGTACCACCCGACCATAGATTGTGTTGAACCAAATCTCTCTTTTGCTAATCACTTCCACACCATATTCCAAGCATGAATGTGGGATCTCACGGAATAACCAAAAAAAAACAAACTAGTTCTTCCAGAGGCAAAACCACCTCAACCCTCAATTGGTGATTCCACCTCATGGTCGAACATCACTGACCACCACCAGGTCAATCTCTACCAAAGTTGTCTTGAGGTCTAGAGTGTTTGTTCCAACCTGGCTCCAGGAGTAGTAACTTAATCCACAATTATCACAGGTCTCCAAAGAAGCTTTCCAACCAAGGTTCTAGGAGTAGTAACTCAACCCACCAAGGCCTCTGGAGCGTTTGTGCAACCAAGGCTTCTAAGACTAGTAAATCAACCCAAGTTGTTCCAAGGCTTCCAGAATGTTTTCCAACCAAGGCTCCAGAACAAATAGCTCAAACCATAGCCATGAGGAACATGAGTACCAATCAGAAAACAAAAGGGAAAAACCCACAACACTATGGTTATCTATGAAATGGCAAGGCTAGGAAAAACCATTGTCAATTCAGGGAATCCACTATGCCAATGAAAAATCATAACCAAATAATCATATGCATATTACACCATGCATGCCAAAAAAAGAAAGTATGTCATACATGCAACTCAATACCTGGAAACAAATCTATTTGTATTTGTTGATCCCACTATTCCCTTGTGTTTTCCTACTTTCCTTACCTTCTTTCTCCAAATCCAATGTGCTCCAAGAATGATCCAAGAAAACACTAAGTGTGAAAGAGTGTGATATAGAGATAATAGAGAGAGAGCTCGAAGCTAAAACTAACAAAAATCCCTCAACTAATCCTTAGAAGCCTTTTTATCATTGAGGCCTCTATTTTCTTCCTTTTTCCTAAATTTTCTTTCAATTTCCTCCTCGTGAAAATTTGTGACCTTTCACCTTCCTTTTCTTCTATTTTCCATTATTTTCATAAATAAATTCCAACTAATGCTTCTTTTCCTTTGACATTGCCTTTTCCAATTTCAATAGCCATTTATTACTCATTAATTATTCCCATCACTATGTTTTTGTCCAAAATTCAAAGTGGAATATGTGTCCCATGACTTGGGTCTTATTATTTTGCCTTTATTAACTTTATTACATGGATTTTTGACCTAGGTTGTTACACCTAGAACCCCAGGAGGACTGGAACCCTAAAGTTTTATTTAAAAGTGTTATGGGATTGTAGTGAGCCATGGTAGCAGAAAGGCCAAAACCCCGTAAGCTTGGGGATATATTTAAAAGGGGGTTACAATATGGAATCAACCCAAGAAGTGGGACATGTATGCGAGAGCCCAGAACCCTGGAAACTTGGAAGCCCAAATGAAAAGTCAAGGCATAATAACTGAGTTAGGGTAGTGGGAACTAAATCCAGAAGCTCAATACCCTAGAAGGCTAGAAAGCGCATAAGTAATTAAATAAAAAGGATAAAAGCATTAGGATTTTGTGGAAAGTAATAGATATGGGAGATAGAGATTTTATTGACATTTGACGTTCTGTAAAAAATCGAAAGGCACACCAAGGAAATGGTTTTTTAAAGTTTTCATGTGTTTTGGTGACCAAGGGCCTTTTGGATATTAATGAAGAAAATCCAATGCGGACAAGCATTTGAAGGAGCTCAGGACAAAATCAAAGGAAAAGCACAAAGGAAAGTGCTAAGGTCAAGTGGGCCAAGCTCGGAACCTTGCAAGCCCATAATATCTTGAGGAACACTATTAATCAAAGTTACAGGCATGTAAGGATCCAAGATTTCAAATCAGTGGTGGTATATATGATTGAAGGATGTGTGAGTTAGTAGCTCTCCATGTCATAGTCATGAATGAGACAACATATTCAACGCATAGTTTACAAAGGATGTATGAGTCAAAAATTGATAGTAAATGTGTACATAGATATTAGTGCCATTTCAACCCCAACATGAACCTGTGTAGAAATTGGCGAGACCCAAAAATTTGAGGAGCTTTATTAGAGTGGTTGTGGTTGGCCAATCCTAAATTACTTTTATCTTGATTGGGTCCACATCCACACCGTGTTCATCAATGATGTACCCCAGATATTGAACTTGGATCATGCCAAAAGTGCATTTCTCCAAATTGGCACACAACTTGTGTTGTCACAGGGTTTGGAGGACCCGTCGAATATGGTGGAGGTGTTCTTCCCAAATCTAACTGAAGATTAGGATGTCATCTAGATTCTAGATACACCATCACGAATGGATTGGTGAAGGGTTGCAAGATGTTGTCCATCAATCTCATGAAGGTTGCAGGGATACAATGTTCTTATTTCTCCAAAGGTGAATCATAAAGAAAACAAATTTCCTAGTCCATGAAATGATCTTACTGCATTTCTTTGTAGAGATCAAAGAGATGACAGTAGGCGAGGCTAACTCTAGTATCATGTACAACTTATTCCCCAAGGTAATAATCATAGAGAAAGGTCTAGACTCATATAAACATGTCTCTTCCAAAAGTATGGTTTTCCTAATAATACATCAAAAAATTCAAGAGGAGCAACATCATACAATACCTCATTCATGAAGGGCTTGATGTTGTAGGGAAGGTGACACTACTGGCTAATGTGGAGATATTGTCGTTGGTTAAGCCACCCAATGGTGTATGGCTTCAGATGTGATATAGTCGTTAGGCACAAACACTTCACAACCTCTACTAAAATGAGGTTCTTTTGGTTCCCGCTGTCGACAATGAACTGCAGTGGAGAACCCTTCACCCACATTTGAGAGTGGAAGAGGTGTTCCCCATCCTCTGGATCTTTAGGCTCATTTTTCTGGATCTTGGTGGTGGCCACGGTGGCACTAGCCTCTACATCAATGATTTACTTCCATTTGTCATTCCCCTTGTCAGTTTTTGACTCAGATTTGGAACATGTTTCTAATTCGGAAGCCTTCATCTCGACCACCAGTGACTGCTTGGCCTAACACTCACTTATGTTCTGAGTGGAGATGTTATGGAACCACACCATTTTCTCGCGTCCTTCTTTGTCTTCATGGTGTTGTTCTTTTTTTGTGGCTTCGACGGGTTGTCCTGGGTTACTCTACCTTGGATTTTTCCTTTGGTCTGTGGATTGGGGGCGCCTTTCCCTTGCTTCGTATTTGCAGATCCAAAGACTCACTTCTTCTGCTTAAACTTCTACTAAATCTTGATAGTGTATCAGTATGGCGTGCTAAGAGAGGAGATGTCCAGGAACTCCATATCATCTTGGATGTACATGTGTAGACAATCGTGGTACTTGAGATTGAGTACCAAATATTGCTCAGAATCCTTTATACCCAAATTTGTGTGAAGGGTATGAAAAACATTGGTAAAATCTGACACGTCTTGGTCCCTTGCCTTTCGTTGTGTGGCCCACTTTATGTATTTATCCTCATAGCTCCTCAAAGGGTAGTACTTCTCCTTGATGATGTCCTGGAATGAATTCTAAGTGGGCGCCACTGAAAATAGTGAGGGTGAACTTTCATCCTTACTCTCACAGTAGGTTTGCCACCAGTCCTTGACGTGGGGGGAAACTTTGAGAAGTGCGAAAGTAATCCTTTCCTTGCTAGAAAAATCATGAACATAAAATTATTCTTCGAGTAGATATAACAATTTATCTATGGCATCTGCATCTATCTGACCTTCAAATATGGGGATGTCAAAGTTAATTTCTACCTTAAATGGTGTGGTGGTTCCATAGTGGTTTCTGGAAGAAGATGCGTAGCCTTTCGGTAGTCGCTGAAGGATCTGGGCAAAGTTGTCCATCATCACGCTCCTATGTCGCTCGAGGGCTTCTTCGAGCAAGATTTTGAAAGTATCTCCTGTCCCCTCATCTTTCTTCCCTTTCGCCATGGGAGGATGTCGGGATTTGCGGGGCTAGCCTTGCAAAGGTTCGACCAGTTCAAGCCCTAACTCTTTATATCTCGACCTCATTTGGGACATGCAAATAAAAAACAGAGAAAGAGAAGACCGATCTGATACCACTGATCTGAACTTAAAAAGGAATGCAAAAAATTACAGATATAACCACAAATATAGAGATGCAACAAAAATAACACTTCATTTCATTAATATCAAATACTGAAATATGCTTACAAATAGAATGGAAAATAAACTAGCTCGAGCAATGGTAGCTTATCTATGAGAAGATATGTGGCGGCTACGTCCCTTTGAACTGCATTACAATGAGGCGCAATGGCCTATTTAGTATTCAAAATCAAGGGAAGACCATAAACAACCAAAACCATATCCCCAAGAGATGGAATCCTAAGATTTTGCGGGCCCCGTTGGGGTTAGTTGGGCAGACAACTTCTCAGGGTCATAACTTGGTCATATTATATACAATTGGTGCATACAATACCTTATTGCAAATATATCTCTGAGTACTACAAGATTTGCGGCAGGTTTTTTCTTATGGACCTCAAAAAAACGTTGTTTGTGGGGCCAAAACTGATCTATAAGTTTAAGACCCGAAACAAAATGCTAAAAATAGTAAATTCTGCAATAAACAAGGAAACATATGAAACTGATTAGAAGTTTAGGTGGAATAGGTGGGTGGCCACCAATATCCACCTAGATCAATTTACCAAACACATTTTGGGGAGAAGTGATATAAACTACAATTTACATTTTGAACATAACACAAATTAGAGTGAATAACAACATGAATCCTTATGAATTATAGAAAGGAAGACTACCTATAGTGAAATACTTCAATGTATTTGAAATAAGTGATAGATAGCGATAAATGAAGAAAATTTAGGAAATTTTTATTTCAAAAGAGATGAAGGAATTTTTCTGGTCATGCACCTTGCAGAAAGGGCTATATATGATAAAAAAAAATACCATTCAAAGTGGTACAAAGCCTTGATGTAAGAGTACATGAATAATTACCTCAAAAGGAACAACCAAAAGCAAATGAAGATCCATAGGAAACAATCATTGGATAGCATGAAAAGGAAAAAGAAGAGGAAGAGGAAGAAAAAAAGGTTCAAGATGAACAGGAGGAAGAGATAGAACATAAATATCCAAAGATTCCATGTAGATATGTTCAAAAGAATCAGCCAAAAAATATTATTTTGGGCAATAAAAACATAGGAGTCGATACTAGAAAGGTGATTTACAATTTCATGAAATTGAGCAAACTTTACTTTCTTATCCAAAATTGAACTAAAACTTTGCACACACTAGTGAAAGAAAAACAATTTAGTGAATGCTAGGGAGAAGAGTTAAATCAAATTGAGAAGAATGAGAAGAACACAAGAATGTGATTGACAATAAATGGGTGTTTTGGAACAAGTTGAATGATGATCAACAAGTAGTGAGAAACTAGGCTAAATTTTTCTGTAAAGGATATGCTTAAGTTGAGGGTATTGAATTCAAAGAAACCTTTTTTCTAGTTGCAAGACTAGAAGAAATTATAATGTTCTTGGTATTTTCATGCTTCAGAAACTTCAAGTCTTTCAAATGGATGTCAATTTAACTTTTCTTAATGAAATTTTAGAAGAAGAGGTATATTTTGAACAACTAGAAGGATTTAAATTGTTAGAAAATGAAGATGATGTGTGTAGATGGAAGAAAATTATTAATGGTCTAAAGAAAACTCCTATGGCTTGGTACTCAAGACTTGATGTGTATCTACAACAACAATTATTGAAAAGAAGAGCAACAAACAACAACCTTTATATCAAAAACGTTAATGAAAATTTGTTAATTATTGTGGTATACATAGATGATATTATTTTGGAAGTGATGTTGACATAGGGAGAAAAGGGCTTGATTTGGATTAGATCATTATATTTTTTTCATCCATATTGACCCTTTCAGAGTGTAAAATGTGTAGGAATAAACTGAAATGACCATTTTACCAATAAGACCCAGTTTGGAAAATTAGGGTCTAAAAACTTTCGAGAGAATTTTGCAGCATCGAATGGCATTTTTTAGGGTGTAAAATTTCATTAATCAAATGCATTGCCTTTCTTTCTTATTCTAGAAACATATATATTTCTAATGGTGCAATAATCACCTCAATTAGAGTTTGTGTGAAAAAGTAATTCCACTCGGAACTTGACCTTCAATTTTTGGCCACCATAATTTGAGATGATGCCATGAAAACCTCTATTATTAATCAAAAATGGGCTAGCCAAATGATCATGATGAAGATATCTATAGAAGAGTTGATATTGTAACTCTAGTTAATAGTTGAAGGAGTTAATCCTAACCACTAGTAGGCTACAAGACTATGTTATAACCAAGCCAACAGGAGGAAAAGTGGTTCCATTATTTTTCAGGGAATTTTTGTTCCATAGATGCATAGAGTAGATGAGGGATAGGCAAAGAGCACATAAAGAGGGTTTGTGCACTGTATTAACCGCAAAGGATAGGCCTTACTTCTTTGTACTCACAACTATTTTCTATTTAGAGGAAGAGAGAAAAGTGACCTCACCTTCTTGCTATGTTTTCTCCCTAAAGGGTTTCTTAAGATATATATTGTGTCAATTGTGGTATGTGATTTTTTAATTTGTTGTTATTTATTTTCTAAATAATTATACTTTTCATGCATACACAATAAACACTAATATATATATCTAGGAATCTAAAGAGAAATAAACCTTCATAGTGTATATTTTGGATATGAACTATCTGGTGGAATATCCACATAAGTTTACATATCATATTGGTATCAAAGTATGTTTCTTTGGTTATATTATGGATATTTTCAAGGGATCTAGATCAACTAAGATAAAAGTCATAAAACCATAGTCATGGCCAATGAATCTGTGAATAACCCTCATGAAGCTGAAAAGGAGAGGTTCTCATGGTTGGAAACACAAGTTGAAAATATAAAGCGTAATGTGAATCTCGCCATGGTGGCCTTGACCAATAATATTGGTCTATTCGAAGAAGTTGGGGGTTCTAACATAGAATCTAGATTAGAGGGGAGATTAGGAGATCAAGAGGAAACAAAGAACGAATCGAAGAAAAGATACAAAAAATATCAACCCAGTTCAAGTGTTATGAACAAATCATAGTCCCTATTCAAAATGGAAGCGAAGGTCAATATCAAGAAATCTCGAGGTGATATCGATGCTCTAAAGCTAAAACACTAGTTGTAGTAATTATAATTTTATTTCAACATTCATCATATTGAGGAAGAATATAATATTTCATTTGTGTGGCTAAAATTAGAAGGCCTTGCGTACACCTGGTGGGAAATCCATGATAATACCTTTTGGTTGGAGGGAAATATTATAGTGACTAAGTGGGAGGACTATAAAAACCTTATAAATTCACATTTTTACCTATTAATTCTGTAGCGGACTAATGGATCCGATAGAACTAGTTCAGGTAGAAGTAGGGGCAAAGTGTTCAAGACTACACCACAAAGTTCAGATTGATGGCCATAATGCTAGATATATCCTCAAATAACCTAGGTGTACCTCTTAAGTATCTGGGGGTATACATAACCATATATGAAAGAAAGTATGTTGTTAAATCCCAAATTGGTGGATGGGGTTTTAGTACAAGCATATTACCTAGAGAAAATAGGAGTGAAGATAAGGAAATCAAGTGGATCAAAGTAGAAGGAGCATCAATATGCTTCTAAGGAGGGGAAGAAGAAGTGGAAAGGGGATAAAGATAAAAATATAATTGACATAGAACACTAGTGCAAGGATCCCATCAACCAATGCAATCACTGCAACTTTGATGGTCATAGAGAGGAGAAGTATTAGAAGTTGCATCCAGAGCTTAACTTGAAGAACAAAAAGAGAGATAATAATAAGACGAATCTCATGGCCATTTTCTCAAGAAATTGGGCTGAAATTAGTTCAAACATGGATGAGATTATTGTATGTACATTAGTGCAAAAGGAGGTGAATCTGAGTAGCCTTTAGCAATGAGAAGAGAATGAAAACACTAGTGTCTTCCATACAAAGATGTAGGTTAAAAATGCCAAAATTGATGCTTCATTTGACTCAAGATCATAAGGAAATATCATTACAGGAGATCTGGCCAAAAAGATGGGATTAGAATTTCATGATCATCCAATCCCATATCCATTGGGATGGGTAAACAAGGATGGAAAGATAAAGGTCAAAAAACAATGTAAAATTTGATCTTCTATTAGTGATGATTTTGTTGATGAAGTAGAACTAGATGTAGTTCCCCTTGGTGTATGTGGGGTGGTCTTTGGAAGTACCTAAAAATACATGCATGATGCAATTATCATGCGTAGATCCAAACAATACCGACTTGTCAATTATGGAAAATCATTCACCATCAATGTGCACAATGACAAGTCAAAATTTTCACTGGTAAGTTCCAACCATGCCAAGAAACTAATTGGTTATAGTAAGAAGTATGTTTTGTTTTTTTTAAGAGAAAATTAGTCTATAGAAGAGTTAGTAAGAGTAAAGGAATCCTTGGAGTGGTGTACTACGAAACATAAGCAATAGCTGGAATATTTTTTGTAGGCATACAGGGATGTGTTCTAGGAGCCTAAAGGGCTACCACCCAAGAGGGAACTAGAGCATGAGATCCAACTATTACTAGAATCCCTATTGGAAAACATTGTGATATACAGGAAATATATTATAGAAGCAAGTGAGGTGAAGAAGTATTTGTAGCAACTACTCGAATAATGTGTCATTTCATTGAGTACATCACCATCTGGATCACCCATCATCATTGTGCTAAAGAAGGATGTGACTTGGTGATTGTGTATATATTACAGGGCGTTAAAAATAATTATGCTTAAGAACATGTACCCATTTCCCAAAATAGGTTATTTTTTGGATAAGTTGTGGTGAGCATCAGTATTGCAGCAATAGTGCTGCAACTTTTGGGCTGTCTACTTTACTTTGATCAACCTAGTAGTTCGTAACAAACTTGGAAGCGTCGATGTTGTATGCAAAGTACTAGTTCTCACTACAAGTTGTCACTTGGTTAGCTGGCGCAAGATCACTAGGAGCTCAAGAAAACTTCTATGGATTCCAGAAGAAGCTCTATATGTGATGAAAGGAAATAAAGATTGCTCTACAGATGTTATTCTAACTGCAGAAAGGAGAAAGACTAAAATGGAAAACAAACCTAGTAAACCCTAATTAACCAACTAATTCTACTTTTGCAGAAAGCACTATGAAACCCATGAAAGGAATGCCATTACCTACTCAAGGAAGTAAACAACATCTAACTATGCTATTTCTGGAAGTAAATAAGCAAAAAACATATTTTTGGATTTTTATGTGAATTTGACATGCATGTAATTTATTGTGTGTGAGTGTGGAAGCGAATAGGTGGCGTTGAAGGGCATTTTTGGGACTTTAGAGGATGTAGGATGGTGTGGATGGGTCCTAGGAGGTCTCGGGTGGCCTTTTGGAGGCTTTTCCCACGCTCGGCCTTGAAAATAAAGCCTACAGGAAAATCTACAAGAGGACACAAGAAATCTACAGGAGGAAAACATGGAAACTACAAGAGGCCTACAAGAGGAAGCCGAGAGCAGTTTTCACTGTTTTGAGGGTGTGATAGTGGATGAAGATTGGAATGAGGTGTTAGGGTGCCTAAGGTCTACCATGAATCACCAGGAGAGAGAAAGATGATTGGGTTTGCTCAAGGAGAGAGGGAGAAGTTCTATGCAAAAATGCAAGAAACTAGGGTAGAATTGAGGTGAGATTTTGGAAACCTATAGGGCATGGATCAGATGGAGGGTGTGATTGCTAATAAGCTGGCCTACTGCAAGAAGAGATCTACTGCATATAAATTGACAATCAACCAAGGAAATCAAGCAACAAGTGAAATGAATACACTTAGGAAGAACAGAGTTTTGCATAAAAAGTGTCCAAAGTATGATCTATGAAAGGAAATGCTGAGAAATGTTGTAGGAAAGGAAAGCATGAAAGAATAATACTGAAAATTAGGAATTGAGCATGATGAAGAAGATCTAAAGAAAAGCAAAGCTGGACTATTAACCTACTAAAAAGCTGCAAACGCTAGAAGTCCTATGAATGAGGAAAATTTGTGTTTTTGGGGCAGCAAGAGAGTCTTTGCCTCAAATCACGGTCCCAGAGGGAGGAATAGAGGCCAAGGAACTATTTCTAGCCTTTTTAATCTTCACTTTATCACTTCTTAACCTGCTACAGAAATCACAAATGGAAGTAAACTACTAAATCATCAAAAGCAACCTATTCTTAACCATAAGAGAAATACATCTAACAACAAACTAATCTACAAATTGAAACAAGGCATACAAATACAAGTAAAGAGGAGCTTGGATAATTGGATTGGGCCCTAACCGAAGAGCTTCAGCCCTCTAAGGTAACTCAGTGCTAGCTCAACAAGGATTCCATCTTTATTTTCAAAACAGTAGCAAGATTACATGAAATTGTCACAAAAATAATAATCTCAAAATTTGAGCAGAGTTTACAGAAGAAAAAATCTGACCCTAGTGACTCCCTAGGCCTCTCTACTCATACAAATGAAGCTACCAACATATTCCTTAAAATCAGGGAGGCTTGGCTCCCAAAACTTGAGATAATCATCAGTCATCCTCCACTTGCTTGGCTACGTTCTAGTGCATCATTCGACTACTTGTACTCCGAACTGAATGAAGGGGAATTCAAAGTGAGGAGTAATAAATGAGGGGGATTCCCTCCTATAAGTCTTTCCTCTATCCGCTTCGAGTTATTGCTATCGTTTTTCCACTGGATCCTTGACTTTGACCTTGAAATCCATCAATAATATGCATTAAATACATGTTAGACCACATGGCACAATAACTAACTCAACTCACTCTATAAGCATAAATATAATCAGAAAATCATACAATACGCTAAGAGAATGGTTGATTTCACTAGTTTAGGAGGTCAAATGAGCCCATATAATTACACATTTATGAGGCTCATCAAGTTGCAACAAGTGAAATACTTCACCAAGATGTACATAAAGTTTGGATATCACCAAGTTCGATTCAGAGAAGAAGGTATCTGAAAGACTAGCTTCAAAAATAGGAATTTTTATATGAGTGGTTAGTCATGCCATTTAGCCTATTCAATGAACCATCTACATTTATGAGGTTCATGAATTATAAATTACATGATTTTATAGATTCATATGCTATTGTCTATTTGGATAATAGACTAGTATATATTGCTACCTGGGAGGAGAACATCTCACATTTGACGTGGGTGTTGGAGACATTAAAGAAGCACCAACTGCTAGAAAATCTCAAGAAGTGTGAGTTTGCATAACATTCTTTGATTTATCTAGCATACGTACAGGTTGCAAGAGAGCTGAACATAGATCCTGGCAATATGGAGGCCATCATGAAATGGCTAATTCCTACTGATGTTTCTAAGGATAAGACTTTTGTTGGGGAAATACGGTAACTAAGGAAATGCATAGCAATATTTTCAATAGTAGCCACACCATGCCATGCCATAACAACAAGTGGAAAGAGTTTCTAGCTAGGAAAAGGGTTAATAGAGGGCCTTTGTAACAACCTTGGCGAAAATTCCATTTAATAAAGTTTAATAAAGGCAAAATAATAACCATGGTTTATGGGACCCTTATTCAAGGCTGCATCTTGGGCAAGACATCCTAGTGTGGGTGTTCATTTGTTTATTATGACTAAGGAAATTGGAAAAGGAAATGGGTAAGGCTTTGGAAAGGAAAAATGGCATTTTTTCGCACATTTATTTATGAAAATAATGGAAATTAGGAGAAAAGTAAGGTGAAAGGTCACAAGTTCCATGTGAGGAGGAAAATAAAGGAAAATAATGGAAAATGAAGAAAATAGAGGCCTAATTGATAAAAAGGGTTCTAAGGATCAGTTGGTATCTTTTGTTAGTTTAGTTTTGGAGCTCTATCATTATTCTCTCTCTCTCTCTCACTCTTGGACAACTAGATTTTTCTTGGAGCACGTTAACATTGGATAAAGAAAGGTAAAGAAGCCAAGAGGAAGGAAGGAGCAAGCAAGGAAGAGTAGGATCAAGCAGATACTTAAGTATTCTTTGTAGGTATCAATTTGCATGTGTGTTTTCCTTGCTAGATTTGGCATGCATGGTATTGCATGTAGTTATTTTGTTGTTATGGCATGGGTTTTTCCAAGTGTGACAGTGTTTTTAGCCTAGCCTTTCCATTTCGAAATAGCCATGGTGTGATGGGTTTCTCATGTTTTGGTTGAGCTAGATTTCAAGATGGATTCGAAGTTCCGTGAGGTGGATATCTCAATGATAGTACACATGGCCTAGTAACCCCTGAACTGAATTGTGGGTTTTGGTAAAGCCATATTATGTGTTACCTCGGTGGGACTACGAATCCTTGCTAGTGAATAGTGGGATATATGGTAAATTCAAGTGGTGGATTTCTCTCCATTAGGCCTAGTAATAGTGGGATGGGATATGTCATAAAGCTTAGATAGTGGGTCTCGATTTAGGGCCTAGTGATCCGGTGTGGATTGCGGTAAAGCCTGAGAGACTAGCAGACAAGAAAATTCCTCATGGTGTAGGTGGAGAAATCTGGTGTCATCCATGCTTCTTTGGCCTAGTGATCTAGGATGGATTACAGTAAAGCTTGGTTTCTATTGACGAGGGTGAGGTAGTTTAGCCTCGGGATGCCCTAGTTGGTTCTTTTGGTTTGAGTCCCACATCCATGCTTGGAATATGGCATGGGGTGAATGGTTGAAGATAGATTTGGCTCAACAATTCTATGGGCAGGTGGAATGTGGTAGTCCCATTTTGGGTTCGGATTTTGCATCATCTGTATGAGGTTATTTATCCTTGTATTTCTATGAGTATTATCTTGGTTTATATGTGGATGATATGGTTGTGATTTCCTTGGTATATATGTTGTTGTTATGCTGGCTATGCATATTTTTTATGGTAGTGGATATGTATGGTTCTCATCGTGTTTTTACTTGTAAATTAATGAACAATGTATCTATGACCTAATAGATGATAATCCAACAAATGATATAAGGGAACAATGTTTATTAGTGATTCTCAAATAAGTATGAGACCCTTATCCTTAGATTTGTTGTTTACACATGTAGCTTACATATTTGTGATATGTTTGAAGAAATGCATGTCATTGCTAGTAGGGGTCCAGTTAAGGGTGTGTTCAAGTAATTTCATTTATATCATCATTTCCTTGTTATCTTTCTATTCTAAAGGTGTCATTCAATTCTAGGCTTTGGGCATGAAAAAGTGGTTCAAATCCTGGGGATGATGGCACAACAATGAGAAAAATAGTCCCTGGACACTGGCATGCCTTTTCATGAGAGCATCCATAGCCTCCTGGACATTGTCATGCCCATATCATGAGAGCGTCTGGGGGTCAAGTGGTCTAAAACCTCAGTGGGACCCAAGGGCTGGTTACCAAAAATGTTGGGATGGTTCTTAGGAGTCTTGTAGATGATGTGGAAGGTTTGTATGTTATGTTTCTGTCGATTCAATTTCCTAAAGGTCACCTAGGAGGTTGAGTCCAATCATAGTAGCCTCTCATCACATTTTTACCTCGGTTGGCTGGTTACTTGGGTAGATGTGGGAGGAGGGTGTTAAACAGTGGTATTAGAGCATGGTTTATCCCTTAGACGGGATGGGCAGTGTGTGTTGGTCTTGCATTCATGTCAGTTGCACGTGTGTTAACAATTCTTGTGGTCTATATGTGTGTTGCATATGCATGGTGTTGTTCATGGTTGTAGTGATGTCTCCATGTGAATGAGGACATTGTTTTTGTAAAGTGTGTCATCATGAGTGTATGATTTGCAACATATTGTTTATTCTTGCATAATGTCAATGTACATTGGTATGGTTTTGTTTTCATGCATGAGGTCATGGTATGTGTAGTTGATATGGTCATGCATTAATAACTGGACTCTAGCTAGACTAATGGTTATATGGTTATGTGATTATGTATTATATGTATATATGTTGTCATGATTATGTTATACATGTAGTACGTTGATTGCTTGTTCTTTTAGAAGAGTAATCCTCCAGTAATTTTGCTAAGGTACACTGGTTTTTAGTGATTTGATTTAGCTAACGTAGTATGCCTTGCGGGAAAGAGATCAAAATGAATAGTAACATGGTAGACTACAAAGATTCTCCCTATGAATCAGATGAAAAACATGGTTTTGGGCACTCTTTTTAATTAGTAGAAACATTGAGAAGCTTGAAGGAAGAGATAAGGAGTTGCAAGGTGGAAAATGAAACAAAAATCATGTAAGAACAAGAGAAAAAAGTAGAGGTTAATGTGATACTCCTTCCAAGTTTGTCAAAAATACAGTGACAAAGGCCACTTCGAATCAGCCATGGATAGGAGGACATAACTAATGGGGCATATGGCAGTAGGTCTCATGGTGGTCATAGGTTGGATAAATATGACAGGGTTAGAGATGGTAGATTGTTGGATACTCCGGATAGGAGAGGTGATGGATACAAGTATTATTCTAGTTATGGTTCTGACAGGCATCATGATCGTCATTGTTATCATCCTTGTAGGAGGAGTGATATGGGATAGGTTCTAGATGAGTTTAGGAAAGAAAATCCACCTACTTTTGATGGAGATGTGAAGAAGACATAAGATGTAGAGGCTCAGATACTTGGGATGAAGAAGTTCTTTGAGTTGCATGAGTCAATAGATAATATGAAGGCCAGAATAACTATCTTCTGCCTAAGAGGTAAAGGATACATCTGGTGGGAAGATGTCAAGAGGCTTTTCAAGAAAAATGATTTGTCAGAAAGGTACTACGATAGTAAGGACAAAGAATTATATGAGCTAAAGATGGGATCAATGACAAATGAAGAGTACACTACTAAGTTCCTGGAGCTATTGAGGTATGTACCACATCTTAAATATGAGAAGGCTAAAGTTCAATGATTTGTTGTAGGTTTTCCATTAGCATTTAGAGATCGGATTGAGTATGACGAGCCTCGATAACTTGAGGAAGTTATTGAGAAATTGAAACATTTTTATGAACAATCAAAGCGTAAGAATGAATCTCAACAAGGATGGAAAGGGAATGACAAATGTAAAGGTAAATGGCAGCCGAAAAAATCAAGGCCTCAGGATGCAGATGAGAAAGAAAATGTGGCACCACAAAAGAGGTTCAATTCAGCTAGACAGGGACATGGGTCACAACATCAACATAGCAGTGAGGGTACTGGTCAGTTGGAGTGTTGGACATGCGGTAAGGAGAAAATTAAGAGAGATTGTCCACATAATCGGAGTGGTAGGCCTCAAATATATAGTTCACATGAGGCACAAAATGTTGGGGATGCTGGTAAGAGCGTTCCTTCTATCTATTCAGCATTTGATAAAAAACAAGTAGACCATCAAGCATCGATCATTGAGATGGATGGTAAGATTTATGATCAAGATATTTCTATTTTGATTGACCCTAGATCTAATTATAGTTATGTTAGTGTTGACTTGCTAGATAAGTGTGGTTTGAATAAAGAAGTGCATGCAGAATCTTGGTTAGTGCAGTTGGCTACAGGTACAAAGAAGTGAGTTCATCATTGGGTAAGAGCTTGTGCATTTGATTTGAATGGTATGCCTTCCACAACACATTTGATTATATTACCATTGGGATCATATAGTATGTTGTTAGGCATGGATTAGTTCTACCTTCAAAGGACCAACGTGGATTGTTATGACAAAGCCATTGAGTGTGTGGACTGTTGGGGCTTGGTTTTGCCCAATTTTGACACCTTTTTCTATACTTTACCTCTCCCCTTTTGACTATCTTGAACCCCTACTATGCCTATCTCAGTTATAATACTTGTGTTTTTTCCAAAAGGTTGTCGTAGGCTGAAGGTATGCAAATTAATACTAAAAGGCATATTTTACCTTAACTTTGAGTATTCCTTAGCTAGTTGTTTGTTATTTTATTACCATGCCAACTAATCTCGAGCTCATGTGAAGATTTTCTTTGATTCAAAAACATGCCCATAATTCCTGCAGACAATTGTGTGAACTTATTTCCTAAAAAAAAAACTCTAGATTTCCTGTAGTTGTAGATTTCCTGTAATTGTGTGTATTTTATGCAGCAACATCAATGGTTAGCCATGTTCCATGAATATATAAGTCCAATGGGAACATGGGTTTTGTGGGGAATATATCACATATGGTTGCTATCCTATTGGAATTCTCAGATCTGCCAATAACACGCCCAGATTCAGAAGTTTTCTCTCGTTGGCCGTTTGGAGGAACAACTACAGCCATGTAACAAGTTTCATCTAATCTATGCTTTCAGTCATGGATTAGACCCAGTATGGCTAAAAATGATATATTGTAATAGATCTATTAGCTGATGGCTTAGATTAGTAGTTTCCTTTATTTTGAGCCATATATGGGTTTTGTAAATGTATAAATTATGTCCTAGTTTTGATGATAGGGGTTGTTAGAGTGTTGGGTTGGTTTTAGCACTGCATGTTTATCAGATTGCACTCGACTGTATTTTCATATTAATATAAAAATATATGTTCGGTCCATTGCAGTGAGAAAGCTCTTCTAATTCAAAGGGGTTGTGAGTAAGGGAGGGCCCCCTTTGCTCACAACTCCCATAATTTAGTATCTATGTATTTTATTTATGTTATGTAGCAATAATTCATTTTTACAGCTAATGTACTTTTTCGAATATATATCAACGAGACTGGATTAATCGAATTAATTTCATGTTCATGTGTGGAATTCAGTTAATGAATATTTGATTTCTCATGTTAATTGAATTTCTGAATTTGCTGTAAGTTGATTTGTATATCTTTTCCTAATCATCATCAACAATTTTAAGAGCTGTAGAGGGAAGTTCTATCCACTCTATAGCCTTTTCTGCTAAGTAATTGATGCAGGAAAGAGTCATTGGTTTTGTATGATTAGTTAGTTAGATTAATTAACACTTACAATATTAGGTCTGCATATACTTTGCATGCATCTCACAATCTTACCTACCCAAGTTGATGATTTATGTTTAATCAAATTATAATGCTATAATTTGACTCAACATTTTGGCATCATTGTCGGGGAGGTGCTAAAGGGATAATACTAAAGTTTTTTTTATTACATGCATTGTTTGGAATTTTTTTAGGATTGGGGAAGTCAAAGTGGTAAGACGAAGGGCAAAGCCCATGCACTGGAGGACGTCAGAAATTCGCCAAAGCCATGTCCTGATTGTTTGGTAAGTAGTTTCTTTTAGATTTTTTTCATAGTAGATGATTGCATCCAAAATCTACAAATGTCTTTTGTGGTGGTGTGAGCACCACTTCATTTATTAATACATTGGTGAGGAAAAAGAATTCGGCAAGAAATATGGCAGCAAGAGAATAAGAGTCCAGTCAAGACGTCTATGGTCCTAAAAAGAGCCCAGAACATATTCCCGCTTCTGCTGTAGCAGCTTCTACAAGAAAATATTATGTTGCTACCCATTTTGATTCTCCTATCACAAGGAGGACAACATCTTTGCTCAATGGTCAACCCGAAAAGGAATTCCTTGGTAATCATGTTCAAGAACCAGAAATCCAAACCATTGATTCTACAGGATCTGCAGTCTACAAAACCCCCACTTCATTTTGGTCTAGAATGGCCCATGAAGAGGGGACTGGTCACACAGATGGATATGATGAGAAGGAATAATAACTGGTCACATTAGAATTCCCTATCAAGGAGGCTGGTGGAGCTACTCAGATGAAAAATATTCCTCCTTCAGCCTTACCTAACTTTCGTGGGGTTCCCAGTGAAGATCCTGGTTCTATTCAAATTTGATGTGTTATGCAGGAGCTATGACTATTCTTCCAATTCTCAAAAGATGAAGTTGTTTCCTGCAACATTGAAGGATGTGTCTCTTAGGTGGTTCATGGGGTTGGCTTCAAACTCTATTAAAACTTGGGAGGAAATGAAAAAGGTATTCTTAAGAAAGTATCAAGATTATTGCAAGACTAGGGACCTCAGAGAAGAGATATTTGGCATGACTCAGAAGGAGGGGTAGAGCCTTGAGGACTTGGTAGAGGATCTCAGTATAATCTGGAGAGGTCTAAAATGAATCAACTAAGCAAGGATACTAAAAGAATAATTTTTCTTAGAGAAATCAGACCAGAATCTCTGAAAATTTTGAATCTGATGGGAGGAGGTGACATATCAAAGCTGGGCTATGATGAAGTATGTGAGATATGTCATTGATATTGAAGAGGGAATTCTAAAGTTGGAAGAGGAACAAGAGATACTGCTTCCAGACTTGTCAAGTCAGTCACTGGAGCAGGAGTAACCAGAGCTGAAATGGGTAATTTATTAGATAATTTTAGGACTGATATTCTTAGCACATTATCTTCTCAATTAGATGTTTTGTAAGTTAAGAAGAAATAGGAAAAATAGGAGGAGCTGTAAAAATCCTTGGTTGTGTTCTATTCAAAATTCAGGAAGAAGCATGCCTTGAGGGAATGTCCTTTAGATACCATAGAGATATTCCAAATCTATGAAGCAAAACACTCCATTGATCAATGGCCCTCACTTCCTGAAATCAAAGAAACATATCTAGCAGATCAAGGATTTGTCAATGCACTTTATGCAATGGCACCTCAAAGACCATGGCAACCACGTGCTAAAGGTATGGCTCGGTCGCATTTTCAAGTTGCTTATAATCAAAATCAGATGTGGAATATTCCAATGCCCTGGCATACCTAGCCTCGACAACAACCTTGGTAGGGAAACTTTTCTTACCCTACCACTCAGAATTTTTCTTCTCAAAACTTTTATCCTCCATAGCCTACACAACAACAAATGATTCAACTTCAGCAACAACAAATTCAGTTGCCTGCGCCACCAAATCAACCTCGTCCTACGCAACTTCTTGCCCTGCTATTGTTTAACCCCAATAATAAACAATCCAATCTTCTCACAAAATTGGATTGGTCACTCCTCCCACTTTTCCTACCTACTCTATTGCACCATAGTCACTGCAGGAAATTTATGTTCCCATGTTACAGGAATTTCTTGTGTCACTGTAGGAAATCCAATTGAAGTCAGGAAAAGTGGTGAATCACCCCAGAAGAATTGAAGAGATTGTAGAGGAAGACTCTCTATAAATTTCTGAAGTTGAAACCACACCTGAACCAATGGAACAACCTACTTCTAGGCCACAAGAACCTTCCTCATCCCATACAATCCAACCTCCTTTTCTAGAGAGGTTGGAAATGAGACTAAAGCAACCCGAGTTTGATCTTGTGTCTGAATTGAGAAATGTATGCATTAAGATCCCATTGATGCAAGAAATTAAAGATATCCCAATCTATGCTAAAAAAATAAAGGAGCTATGTACCAAGAGGCCAAGAAGACAAAAGAAAAAACTCTCTACAATTCAAGTAGGTGGAAAGCTTGCAAGATTAATGTCTACCGGATTTGTTACTGAAAAATATGTAGACCCTAGAATCCTTGTGGTTACCACCTTTATCAATGGACAACCTATAAAAGATACTTTAATTGATTTAGGTGCAGCCATTAATGTGATGACTATGCAGACCTTATCTAGAATAAGAACCTTTGACTTATTACCTACTCATACTATGTTAGAATTAGCAGACAAGTCTAAGGTAAAGCTAGAGGGGGTATTAGAGGACATTGTCATCTCATTAGATTCATGGAAGTACCTTATAGATTTTTATTTTCTTCAACCCAAAACTAACTTAGGAGGGAATCCTTTGATATTGAGGAGACTGTGGTTAGCCATGGCAGATGCTTATATAGGGTGTAGGTACGGAAATATGACCATCACTCATGGGACTAAAACAAAGCACATTAATTTGTCTCCCACAGCTCAACCTCTCTTGAGATCAGAAAATACACATTGGGCTAAAGAGGAAGAGCATGATTTATAATGTGCCCGACCAGTTTTGACAATTGCCCAAACCATGAGCCTTAAAGAAAATTCAGAAGAAAATTTGATAAATTTTTGTATTTCTAATCTTGATTTTTTGTAGCAAGAAGAAGGGCGGTCTAGTCATAATTTAGATCTCATTACTAATCTGCAGGACTTTCATGAATATAGTAGAGAAACCGAATTACATTCAGCCTTATTATCTGCATTTCCTACATATTCCATGACTGAATGGGGGAGTAAGGTGGTGAATTGTTTCCTGAAAAACCTTTGAATATTAATTCTTCCCTAACCCCTGAACAGGAAAAAAAGTTAATTCAAACATTGAAAAAAAGTTCATATACTTTTTCTTGGGAATATACAAATATGAGAAGCATTCACTCGGACACATTCATTCATCATACTTATATTGAAGAGAAAGCGAGGCCCGTGAGACAGCCACAAAGGAGGATGAACCCTGCTTTAAGGGAAATTGTGAAAGATGAATTGCATAAATTGTTAAATGTAGGTTTCATCTATCCTATTTCAGATAGCCACTAGGTATTTCTGTTGGTTATTGTCCACGAAGAGAATGGTAAATGGTGAGTGTGTGTAGACTATAGGGAACCAAACAAGGCCACCTTGAAAGATCACTTTCACTTGCCTTTTATAGACCAAGTGTTGGACACTTTGGCAGGAAAAAAGTATTTTTCCTTCCTAGATGGTTTCGACGGGTACAATCAGATTAGGATAGCTTTGGAAGACCAGGAAAAGACTGCATTTACATGTCCCTAGGGAACCTATCCATATAGAGTACTACCATTTGGTCTATGCGATGCACCAGCTACATTCCAGCAGGCGGTTCTTGGTATTTTTCTGATCTTTTGCATGATTGTATAGAAGTTTATATAGATGAGTTTACAGTAATGGGTGATACATTTGAAGAATATTTACATAATCTTGAGAAAGTTTTGTAGATATGTAGATAAAGTAACCTCTCATTAAGTAATGAAAAATGTTTTATGATTATGAATGAAGGCATTGTTTTGGGTCATCATGTTTCTATTGCAGGAATAAAAGTTGATCCGACAAAGATTGAAGTCATTACAAAGCTATCCCCACCAACCAATCAAAAGGGAGTCCGAAGTTTTCTTGGACATGTAGGCTACTATAGAAGGCTTGTTCAAAATTTTACAAAAGTAACCTCTCCATTATTTAAATTGTTGACTAAAGAGGCTGAATTTCATTAGGATGATGAGTGTCAACCTACATTTGATACACTCAAGGAAAACTTTCTTCAACACCGGTATTGAGAGGCCCAGATTTGAAATTTCCTTTTCATATTTCCACTAATGCCTTTGATTCAGCCATAGGAGCAATATTGGAACAAAATGAAGATCCTATAACCCATGCTATTAATTATGTTAGTAGAAACTTAACTCATGCAGAACTGAATTATACGGTAACTGAAAAAGAATTCCTTGCTGTGATTTATGATATTAATAAGTTTAGACATTACATCACAGGATATGAATTTTTTGTACACACCGATCACTCTGCCATTCGATATCTCATGAATAAACCAGTTACTAATGGAAGGATTATTAGGTGCACACGGCTCGTATCCCAGCAGCCACACCATACCAATTGTTCGAAATAATACTGAGAGGGGAGGTGAATCAGTATTATCAAATCAATTATTTTTCATTTCACAATCAGATTTGTATACGCTACCTCAATTATGGGAAACTGCGTATATACGCTACTGCGTCTAAAGCAACCAGCGTATATCAGAAAAATTAAGATTCATTACATGTTGATCTTTAATTAGTGCATCAGAACTTCATTAATCATAAGAATAGTAAACAAGAGAAATAAAACAGAATAGATCATCACACATATGGACACAAGATATAAGGTGGAAACCCAATGTGGGTTAAAACCACTTGCTACAATTCGTCTCTATCCTCTTTTAATAAGAAACTTATTTTTACAATATTTTTGTACTAGTGCAGTCTTATACCAGTACACAGTCTTCTACCTGCAGAAGCCTACAACCTTCTCTCGTTCTCCAGCTTCTCCTGGAAGAGAGATACAACCCCCTTAGCTCTTGTACTAGCTAATGTACTAGTAGGTAGGTGCTGACCTACAAAAGGCTACAACCTTCTCTTTCTTCTAGGGACCACGTTTCATAAATTTTCAGACTGGATCCATCAATAACATTAATCAAATATCAAATATATCTCCATCAACCAATCTCCTTTTCTTCAATCAAAACTGAATCAAACAATTACTTATCTGAATGTTGTAACTAGAATACATTAACAGTAGCCAGAAACCAATCCTGAACCCAGAACACTACAACAATAAATAGAAGTAGCTAAAACATATTTCATGAGATGTACGCTACTTCAATATGTAGAAACATGCATGCACAGGCTGCTACATTAAGGCCAACTAGCGCATACACTATTTTGACTTACTGAACCAGTGTGTATATGCACCTCTGATGTGCCGAACCTGCGTACAGATCTACAAAAGATAATTTACCCTTTTCACTTATTCAGACATCAGTTATACATAGATTATCAGATTTATAGATCAAATCATGCACCAAATATAACAGATCAAAATCACACAAAGATACTACTATTCAAGCCTTAAGATCTCGATCCATCAATAGAACTTATCCATCTTTTAGTGCTTAGGTTCCTCCTTGGTTCAGATCTAGCTATGCACCATAACCCAATTCTAGATATTACTCTTCATAAGATATTCAATCCTTGAGTGAATCTATTTGCCAAATGATCTCCTTCCCCTTTTATAGTCTTAGGCCTTACTCAATACCATGGTCCAAAACCATAGAGAATCAATACCATGGACCCAAGACTTGGGTTCAACACTTCGGATGTTATGAAACCAGCTCAAGAAAAGATAGAAAAGATAGATCAACGCCTTAGAATTCAGCCTCTTCGAGGGGGCAACCTCCTTTACATTACATAAATGAACAATTCTTGGAT
>APFE030900548.1:116910-139051 GCA_000404065.3 Pinus taeda | reverse complement strand
CTCCTCTCTATATATAGGAGTCTAAGGGGTCATAACATAATCAGAGCCTGCATAACAATAATAATGTAAGGGCACAATTATAATAATAGTGGGCTTCTATGGGGCACAATAGTAACAATATGGGCACTACATGGGTACATCAATATAATAAGTGGGTTGTACTAATAACAATAAGGGGTTACACTAGTAGTATAGGGGCCTAACATCGGACAAGATACCATGGTCCAAAATCATAGGTCCAAATACCAAGGACTATGGACCAAAATAAGTTTTCCCACATGTACGTGCTTTTCCTTGCATGAAAAAGCGTGCATATGTATACACGCCTTTTGATCATAGAAATCGTGTGTATACATGACTTGGTTAAGAGGAACCTGCGTATATCTCTTTTTCTTTCATTCTAAGAGTCTGAACTAAGATCTTCCATCTAAGTGAGTTGCCATAGTGCCAAACCTGTGACATAATGCCAACAATCGCCCCCTTTGGACTTGATGGCAACCCTAAGTCACTCAAAGTCAATCTCCCCCCTTGTCATCAAGGGAAAAGGGTTATGCTCCCCCTGCGTACATGCTGAAATCTCTGTTTTGTTGTGTTGTCCATGCTCCCCCTGACTGTAGGCAAGGTCTGTAAGAAGATGTTCTACAAGAAGAAACATGACTTTATACATCATAAATGACCTTCCTATCATCAAAGACTCATACATACATCCATCTTCCAACCATGTGGGGATATACCAATATTGACTCATCCACCCAACCAAGTGGGGATACACCAATAGTTTACACATGATGAAACAAGAACATTACATCATCCATCCCAGGCATAGTGGGGAAACCAACATAGGTTGTTACATGACCTTCATAATAAAAGAAATACATGATAGTCATCAACAACTAACATCAACAGCATTTTTTAATCATCATTGAGACCGACAACCATGATCTTCTTCTGTACCTATTCCATCTGAACAAAAACAGCTATGAAATTGATCCAAGATCTTCTAAAATAATGCCAACAATGCATTATTAGAAGTATATGCTCCCCCTGAACCTGTGCCAGATGGTCTCTGTCTAATCCATATCAAACTCTTTTCATCCTGAGTCTGGTCCCACTGTTTTTCTTCAAACCAACATATATGTGACTGTATCCACAGAAAATGGCGTATGTACGCAGATACACTCCATGAAACTTGCGTACAACCATTGTTCTCTAAAACAGATAATTTCAACAACAAGATGATGCACCAACTACTCCCAGATTCTGTTTGAGGTATTCAAATGTCTCCCTGGGCAATGGTTTGGTGAATATATCAGCAATCTGTTCCTTGGAGGGAACATACTCCAATTTGACCTTTTGTTCAAGCACTTGTTCTCAGAGAAAATGATATTTGATAGGTATGTGCTTGGTCTTCGAATGCATGAATGGATTCTTTGAAATACTGATTGCACTTGTATTATCACATAAAATGGAGATAGGTGGAGTACAAGTGATTTGAAAATCTTGCAACATTTGCATCATCCAGAGGGGTTGTGTCCAGCAAGATGCAGCAACCACATAGTCTGCTTCAGCTGTAGATAAAGCAATTGAACTTTGTTTCTTGCTGAACCAAGATACTAGTCTCGAACCCATAAAAAACGCACCACCACTAGTTCTTTTTCTGTCATCCACACTTCCTACCCAATATGCATATGTATATGCATGAAGTGTGAGATCTGTATCTCTAGGATACCATAAGCCATAGTTTTGTGTTCCTTGAAGATATTTGAAAATTATTTTAACTGCCTGAAGGTGTGCTTCTTTTGGATTTTCCTGGAATCTTCCAACTATTCCTACTGCATGCATGATGTCTGGTTGGATACTTTTCAGATAGAGTAGACTACCAATCATGGATCTATAGGTTGGTTGATGTACTACTGCTGAATCGTCATTTGCGCTGAGGTTGCATCCTGTTGCCATAGGGGTACATACTGGTTTCGAATATTCCATGCCATATTTCTTCAAGATCTCCTTGAAGTACTTGGTTTGTGATAAAAAGATACCATCTTTATTTTGTTGGACTTGTAAACCAAGAAAATATGTCAGCTCACCAAGCAAGGACATTTCAAATTCTTTCTACATCGCCAAAGCAAAGTTTTGACTCATGGCTTCTTCATTGCTACCAAAGATGATGTCATCAACATACATGACAAGTATTAGCAATTTATCATTATCAATTTTTATATATAGATTGCTATCTGTTGATCCTTTTGAAAAATCTTATTGATGGAGGTATTTGTCCAGACGATAATACCAAGCCCTTGGAGCTTGGTTAAGACCATAGAGTGCCTTCTTAAATTTGCATACAAGTTTTGGATCATTTCCAAGGATGAATCCATCTGGTTGCTCAATATACACTTCTTCTTCCAAGTCTCCATTCAAAAAGGAAGATTTCACATCCATTTGAAATACTTTGAACTTCTGAAAGCTAGAAAAGAAAGCAACATTCTTATGGCTTAAAGTCTAGCAACCAGTGCAAAAGTTTCTTCAAAGTCTATACCTTCTTGTTGAGCATATCCTTTACAAACAAGTTTGGCCTTGTTTCTAATAACATCTCCATTTTCATTCAACTTATTTTTTAATATCCATTTTGTCCCTATGACATTCTTATCATTTGGTCTAGGAACCAACTCCCAAGCCTTATTCTTTTCAATTTGCTCAAGTTCTTCATTCATGGCCTTGACCCAGCATTCATCTTTGCATGCTTCACTTACATTTCGTGGTTCAATGGAGGAGAGCAATGCTAGATAGCTTGAAGCTTCTGTTATAGTTCTTCTTGTTTGAACACCTGCCTCTTTCCGCCCCAAAATTTGAGTCTCTAGATGGTTCTTCCGAACATATTTGGATGGAGTATTTTCTTCTATTCTTATCTATTCTTCTGGTGCCTCATAAGTTACTTCTTCAGCATTAGTCTGATCTGATGTTGAAGGATAATCCTCTTTGTCTTCAAAATCTTTGGTTTTTATCTATTTTGAATTGTTTCCTTCTTCATCAACCACCATATCAATACTTTCAACAATTTTTCCAAGTCTTTTATTTATATCCTTTACTCCGGGAAGAATAACCAAGGAGAATGCCTTTATCTGCTCTAGGTTCAAACTTGCCAAGCTTTTCATCAGTCCTTTGGATGTAACATTTACTTCCAAAAACCTTGAAGTATTTTACCGTAGGAGTCTTACCATACCAAATTTCATGAGGAGTTTGAGTGCTGTTTACCCAAACGTTTGTTTTGTTGAAAATAGTAACGTCAGCAAATGTAGCTTCACTCTAGAAGGTTGCAGGAGTTCCAGATTCATCAAGCATAGCATGAGCCATTTGTTGAACCATTCTTTTCATCCTTTCCACTACTCCATTTTGCTGAGGAGTCCTTGCAGTAGAGAATTCTCTTCTTATTCCATGTTTTTCACAAAAGTCGAAAAATTCATCGGAGGTAAATTCCCCTCCACGATCAGACCTGAAGAATTTGATTTTGCGATCTGATTCATTTTCAAGCAAGGCTTTGAAAGCTTTGAAATTTTCTAAAGCTTCGTATTTATGCTTCAGAATTCCTATCCAACACATCCTAGAAATGTCGTCAATGAACAATATAAAGTATTCTTCTCCTCGAGGTGACTTTTTCCTTGATGGACCACATAAATTAGTATGGACAAGTTCAATTGGCTTACTAGCTGATCCTTCCTTCTCAGGGAAATTAGTTCTAGTTTTCTTACCAAACTGACATGATTTGCATATTGTATGGCCTGGAATTCTGATGTCTGGGAGATCACGAACTGCATGATATTTGCATGCTTTCCTTATCTGAGAGAAGCTTAGATGCTCCAATATTCTGTGCCACAACCAATGTTCATCATTCTTGCTTAGATAGCATTGTTGTTGTCCTCCCTTGAGTATGTATAAATTATTTTGAGTTCTTATGCCTTTGATCAATTTTTCTCCTGTATCAAGCTCACGAACAATACATCCATTTTATTGAAATATTACCTCATTTCCTTGATCACACATTTGGCTAACACTCAATAGATTATCCTTTAAGCCATCACATACATAACATTTCCAGCTTTGACTTTTTCTTTCAAAAGAACAGAACCTTTACCTTTTATGAGTGCAGGTGTGTAATTTCCGAATGAGACCTTCCTTTCCTTTTCTAAGGAATTATATGACTGAAGTTTTTCTTTATCACCTATCATATGTTTTGAACATCCACTGTCGATGTACCACTGATTTTCTTGTCTTTCTACATATAAGGCTATACCACATATTTCTGGTTGCGGTTCTTTCTTTCTCCATGTTTTGGGACCCAATGAAGGCTGCTCCTTTTGAGATGTTTGCCAAAACTTACTTCTGCATTCAGAATCTTCATGACCAAAATTGTTACAAATAGAGAATTCTATTTCATTTTCAAGAGTAGAAAATTTATTGTAGGTCCTCTTCATGATCCCAGTCATGCTACTGCGATTTTGTGCTTCTCGAGTCATGATGGTCTTGTAGGCAACACATTGAGCAGCTTTGTGTCCAAATTTATGACATGAAAAACATTAGCCATTAAATAGATTCTTGTGATTATCAAATCTACCATCTAGGTGATTGTAGTTTCCATTGAAATTCATTCTTGAGGAAAATTGAGAATGACTTACCTATGGTTGGTTGTAGCTTCTATTCATCCTTGAAGTAGATTGACCCTGATTTACTTGGTGATTTGTTTTATGCCTTTGCTGACAATTGTCAACCTGTTCACTTCTCCTTGCTGCATCAAGATAACTTTTGGAGGTGGATGGCTTCTGTGCTTGAGATGCTTCTTTAGTATATCCAAGACATGTCTTGATTAGAGGAGAACGGTGCACTTTCATAATCTCATCTAAAGTTTCAAATCCTTTAGCAAATCTAAGATTAAGAGATTTTGTTTTCTCAATATCTTTTCTAGGTCCCACAATTTCACATTCTAACTTTTCATTGTGTTTTTCCCTTTTAGCAATTTGGAATGTCAGAGTATCTATGATCATATTCTTTTCTTCTAAACAAATTTGAAGTTTAGAAATTTCTTCATAAAGATCATCTTCATCTATAGCATCCAAGAAATCATCATCTTCAAAAGCCATCAAAAGTCTATAATCATTACCATGTTCATCTTCATCACTATTTGAAAGTCCATTGTTGTGTTCATGTGTATAATAGTTCTTCTTACTTACATTTTTTTTTGTTCCATTTAACTAGTTACTTACCTTTATCAAGCTTATCTTTATGAAGACATTTGGCTTCATAGTGACCGACTCTCCCACAAGCAAAACATTTGAAAGGTAGCTTACCTCTAAATCTTCTAGAACCCGTTGAAGGTTCTTGACAAAGTTTGATTCTTCCTCTTCTTCTGATGTATGCTCTGACTCATTGTGTTCTCCTTTTCTTGAAGCTTTGAATGCGACTTCTCTCATGTCTGGTGGTCCCCCTTTCCTCATTTCAAAAGTACTTAGAATTTCGTTCAGTCGTGACATAGTAATACTTTGAAGATTCTCCTTTTCTTCTATGGCAGAAACTTTTGATTCAAACTTAGAAGACAAAGATCTTAAAACTTTTTCAACTAAAGTAACTTCTTTTATTTCTTCACCCAAGTTTTTCATGCGATTACCAATCTCATCTATACATAAGAAATAATTAGCCACACTTTCATCATTGTGCATTCTGAGAGTTTCATATTGAATTCTGAGAGATTTTAGTTTTGCATGTTTTACCTGATTGTCTCCTTCATAGCTTAGGATGATCTTGTCCCATATTTCTTTGGTGGTTTTGAGCTACATAACCTTGACGAATTCTGATTGAGATAAAATTCGCATTAGAGTATTGACAACATTTTCATTTGTTTCATACTTCTTTTTACCATCTGTACCTGTAGGAGTTGCTGATGGGAATGTGTATCCTCCTTCCATGATATCCCAAACTTTTGCACCAAGAGATTGAAGATAGGTTGTGGTTCTTACCTTCCAATAGATGAAGTTGCTCCCATCAAAGATTGGTGGCCTAATGGATGCCTCCTTTTCGTAGTTACTCATGATGATAGATCTTCCTTCAAGCGATCAAGCTTCTTCTGAAGGACCTACTCTGATACCAATTATTGGAAATAATACTGAGGGGGGGGGTGAATCAGTATTATCAAGTCAACTAATTTTTCATTTTCAAACTTAGATATATGCTACTTCAGATGTGGAACCAGCGTATACACGCAACTGTGTCTACAACAACTAGCGTATATTCAGTAAACTTAAGATTTAATTAATCTATTTGATCTTTAATCAGTGCATTTGAACATCATTAACCATAAGGACAGTAAATAGGTGCAGTAAATAGAACAGATCATCACACATATGAACACAAGATATAAGGTGGAAACCCAATGTCGGTGAAAACCATCTGCTACAATGCTTCTCTATCTTCTTGTTAATAAGAAACTTCTTTTTACAATATTTTTGTACTGGTGCAGTCTTATACCAGTACGCAGGTTTCTACCTGCAGAAGGCTACATCCTTATCTCATTATCCAGCTTCTCCTGGAAGGGAGCTACAACCCCCTTAGCTCTTGTACTAGCTGATGTACTAGTACGTAGGTGCTGACCTACAGAAGGCTACAACCTTCTCTTTTTTTCCAGGGACCACGTTTCATAAATTTTCAGACTAGATCCATCAATCAAACATCAAATGTATCTGCATCAACCAATATCCTTTGCACCAAACAAAACTGAATTAAACAATCACTTCTTTGAATGTTGTAACCAAAATAGAGTAATAGTAACCAAAAACCAATCTTGAACACAAAACACTGCAGTAATAAATAGAAGTAGCTAAAACATATTTTATGAGACGTACGCTACTTCAATATGTAGAACCTGCATGCATACGCTACTGTATTAAGGCAAACCTGCGTATAGGATGTTTTGAATTACCAAACCTGCATGTATATGCACCTTTGCTATGCCAAACCTGTGTACAGATCTATAAACAATAATTTACCCTTTTCAATTATTTAGACATCAGTTATACCCAGATTATTAGATTTATAGATCAAGTCATGCGGAAAATATAACAGATCAAAATCACACAAAGATACTTCTCTTCAAGCCTTAAGATCTTGACCCATCAATAGAACTTATCCTTCTCCTAGCGCTCAGGTTCCTCCTTGATTCAGATCTAGCTATGCACCATAACCCAATGACCAGAATTCTAGATCTTGCTCCTCATGATATATTCATCCTTGAGTGAGTGCCTTTGCATAATGATCTCCTTCCCCTTTTATAGTCTTAGGCCTTACTTAATACTATGGTCCAAAACCACTTAGAACTAATGCTTGGGGCCCAATACCTAGGTTCAACACTTCAGACGTGATACCATGGTCCAAAACCATAAGTCCAAATACCAGGGAATAAATACCATGGACTAAAAAACAAGTTTTCAAACATGTACGTGCTTTTCCTTGCATGAATGTGCATGCATACGCATACGTGCCTTTTGATCGGTGATCCCGCATGTATACGCAGTTTGGTTAAGAGGAAACTGCGTATATCTCTTTTTCCTTCATTTTGAGAGCCTGAACTGTGATCTGTCATCTGAGTGAGTTGCCATCAAGGACAACTCCTGTGTCATAGTGCCAAACCTGTGTCATAATGCCAACACAGGAAACCTCAATTTTCCCTTTAGGAAAGTCACCCAAGTCACTTCTGCAACTTCACTCCAACCTGCACTTTGAGTCACCCAACAGGTCGAGTAGCTCATTAGGTTGAGTCGCCCAATAGTTCGAGTTGCCCACCATTTCGTGTCCATGTGCCCGCCCATGCTCTGCAGCATCTGTCGGGTCGAGTCACCCACCGGTCCATGTTTGCACGCCCACTTGCACCCATGTCCGCCCCCCGCGTCTGTGCATCCACCTGCCCATGTCAACTCACCCACCTGTGCCTTGCATCCGCCTGTCTGGTCTGTGCACCCGCCTGTCTGGATTCATGTGCCCACCTGCGCCTTGTGTTCACCCACCTATCCTAGTCAGTGCGCCCATCTGCTCCGTATGTCTGCCCACCGGGTCTATGCGCCTACCCGTTTGGGTCTGTGCGCACACTTGCAGTTCTTATCTTCGACTGTGGCTTGCTTTGGTCCTCGTCCCAATCTTGCTCGCATGCTTCCTTCACCCTTCTTTGCTTTCCTCCTCCTTGTTCACCCAATACTTTGTTGGATTCTCACTTGCTTGAGTTGCCTTGTTCCCTTCTGCAAGTCTTCCACGTTTATATATATGGGTGCCCATGTGTATGAAGGGCTCAACCCTCCTCCAAGCCACCCTCTCCTTAATCATGTCGCACCATTTCATCACGTCGATCCACCATCACATCGACCTCTTATAAACTCTCCATGGCTGACGATTTTTCCAACGCTTAGCTGAATTTTTCCTTTGCGATTTTTCGCCTCTCATGTTGAGTCACCCACTGTGTTTACTCACCCGGGTGCGCATGCCCAACCGGTTACCTGATGTGGGTCACCCAACACGTTTTCCCAACTTGATTGTTCGTCGCATATCATTTCCTTTAACTAATGTCACCCAACGTGCATAAAACTGAGTTCGACTCTGCACAACTTGTCACATATAACCGAGTTCAAATCTGACTCAACTTGTTGCCATTAACTGAGTTCGCATCCGACTCAAATCATCGCACATAACCAATTTTGCTTCTGACTCAACTTGTGGGCCTCATATTCAAGATGGTAGCACAATGTTCTGCCATTGCTCCACCAATGTTCCTTGTAAACTATGGGCGCACACATACATTAAAGCTTTATGTCGTGCACATATGGGGGAAGGGCAGGGCTAAACCCTAGCCCATGGCCACACCCCACACCATAGGACCATAGTAGATGGAGTCTAGGACTAGGGCTTAACCCCGACCCACTGTGTTGGCACCACCACATATAACCACACCGGAGTAGAGAGGAGTGGGGGTGGAAGCTTAATGTGTACCCATAGTCATATGCCAAACACGGGACCATGAGAAAACTTGGATGGGGGCCAACTGTGAGCCACATTGTTCATCACATAAACTTGGCGTAAGAGCAGGAGGGGCCAATCCATAAGTGTTAGCAGCGGGGGCCAGCCCGAGGGCCTATGGCCCGTGATATGACCACACCTCCGACAGCTGGAAATTGCGTGGGAATATAGTGCAAAACCTCAGTTCTATGCACGTAATAAAACCAAGTGCCACATATTAGGGGCCCAGCTGGTGGGGGTGGGAAGTTAGCCCCAGCCCTTTGGCATGTGGCCCCCATACAGCCACATTTTTCGGAAACTGGGGGTTAGTGGATAGTTCAACAATTTCGCTCATCGGGTAGGATTGTATGCCATATTTGCACGTCAGTTTCGGGTTTGTGGCAGTCAAGCCAGGTTTGGGTTGAATTGTAGGAGGATTAGCTATGTAAATTGGGAAAAAACTTGTAACAGGCATAACTTTCTCAGTATTTGGTGAAATGAGGTGTAGAAAGATGGTTGGACTTACTCAAGGAAAATGTCCACTTTTCTACAAAACAAGAATTCAGATTAGGGTTTGGTAGACTTTGGTATTGTAGGTGGAGAAGACTTGGATGAGGCTGGCAAGATGAGGTCTCCCTGTAGATCAGATCATCCTGCAACCACTGTTTAGTTAATTTAATGTTCTTAAATTGTAAGCATAAATTATCAACCAGGGTAGGTAAATTGATGAAGTGCAAGTGCACTATCTGTGCTAGAAGTCTTTTATGTCATTAAGGTGATTATGTTATCGTTATCTAAGTTAATGTCAAACTCTAGAATTAATGCTGAGATGATGTTATTATCTATATTAGGATGTTATTTCTAAGATTTTATTGTTAATTGATTATCCTAAATGTTATATCTAATATTAGTTTTGATTGAATTGAGTTTTTAGAATGATTGGATAATGGCTTTAACTCTTTTCAATGAATATGTTATGTTAATATTCTTTTCAACTTATCAATTGTTTTTTGATTTTTATGCTACAACTAAACCAAGCTAATTATGAAAGCATGAAACGACATAAATAAAATCCTAATGTATCAACTTGGAAATGAAATATGCTTGAATTCAGAAGCTCAGAAAGACTACCACTCTTATCTACTGCAACTTTATTTCAATGCAAAAACCAAAACAAAAACGAGATTACTAAGCTATGTTAGGCAAATGAATGAAATGAAATTACTGAGTTTATGCTAGGTCTTAAGTAAACAAAATGACTGAGTTTATGCTAGATATTGTTTTTTCTCTGCAAGGACTAAATTCTATTAACTGTAAAGCGAAATATTTTTACATGGAGTTGACGCTTCAGGGGTCAAGGCCCGAGAGCACTCAACACAGCAGAACTACCCCGTTACAAAAAGAACCTGGGGATAGCAATTACATAGAGCTAGAAAACAGACATTATACCCAGAGATAGACTTGCAGAAAGAAGAAAGATACATTGGTAGCAGAAAAGCCGAAATTCTTAGCAGATCAGCTGGTAAGAGGACCACCACTTCCCCAAAAAAAAACCAAAACCGCAGGCTGACGATGCTGAACCTTGACTGTGAGCAGAAAAGCCTGGAGGTGGCCATCTGAGAAATACCAAAAACAAAAAGGAGAAAAGCAGTCACAGGTGGCATTATGCTTCCATATCGTCCCCAGGAGTCTTCTCCACAACCTGACACGCGCTACCAATCCTAAGACTTTCATTTCCATTCATCTCGTTGACAGGGTTCGCCAAGGAGGGACCTGTGGCGCCTATGGTCCCTTCCCCAGAAACTGGGCAAATGTCCCTAAGAGGTGGAATGCTTATGGGCGGAATGTCCTCCTGACCAAACTTGTCACTTTGCCGAATTTCTGGATCTCCCTCATCCATTGAATGCTCACTGCTTTGAGAAGGATTAGGAGCAATGCAAGACAGAAGGGAGATTTGATTTTCTTCTTCCAAAAGGATTATGGTAATGTGAGCAGTAATCAGAGGTCTATTCAAATTTCTTTGAAATTTGAAATGCGTTGTTTAGAAAGCACTGTTTGGAATAGGCTTGCGCCCAGGGCTCAAGGGAGGCAAATCCTCATGAAAGGAGGGAAGATTAATGGGCGAATGTGCAGGGTCCCCACAATGACCGACAGAAGGATGATTGCCACTGCCTCGATGCCCCCAAAAATGGTTCCTCCTGCTTTGGCGCACCATTATGACAAGCGAAGGGGAAGGCACAGAGAGATCAGAGAGACCAGAGGAAGGAACAGGGGTATGGCTAGAATGACCCAGAGACCAGATTAAACACATAGAGAAAGCTCAAGATGGATAAGCAGCACGACCAATTCTAAATTCAAGAGCTTTGGATAACTTACCCCTTAACACTGTGCTAATTCTTCCGTAGGGAACCTTGGTGCATTCGAAACTTTCCCAGAAAGACCGAGAGCCTACCTGAAGCTTGCTTCTATTTGCAAGCTTCTGCCTATCACCAAAACCCACATCAAACCAGAGCCTGGAGCCATAAGACTGAGCACAAGGAGTGAATAGAGAACAGAGGGTCGACATGATTATAACAGTCACAGTGTTGCATTGAAGCGCACACTCCATTAATGCGAAAATCCTGCAATATCCTTCCTTAATAACTACCTTCCTCTTGCGCGAGGTGAAAACCTAGGAGGCCACGCTACCCTGCAGCTGGCAGTACTTGGTTTTATTAACTTGCATGAGGCTCATTTAATTCCATTATGCCACCCGCATCCGGGGTTGCTTCGTCCATCTGTGGCATTTCCTTCTGCATTAGATTATTAAAATACAAGAGTTGAGATTCAGAGGCTAGGCGAGAAATTGATCCAACATGTAGATGCATCCTGCAGTCAACTCCCATATTAGCTAGTAGTCCACGACTTTGTTCCCTTCTCTGTGAATGTTTTTCAGAGTGACCGCCTTGTGGGAAGAAAACCAGTGTTCAATAGACTGTAACCTATTTTCCATTCTCCAACTGTTGCTTACCTTCCAGGATGGGGAACCTTGTAGGATTCTTGAGACCATGTTGATGATGATTTGAGAGTCTCCCTCTATTATAAGAGGAAAGAGGCCCTTACCTTGTGCCAAGAGTAGCACTTGACATAGACCTTCCAATTCTGCTGAGTTATTGGTATCCCATCCTCTTGAACCTAGGAAAGTTAAGATAGGAGCTCCCTTGTGATCTCTAAAGATTCCGCCAAAGCTAGAATTCCCTGGGTTACCTTTTGAGGCCCCATCAAAATTTAACTGGTACATATTCATGGGGGGAGGTAGCCATTTCTCAAGTAGGTGGCTTCTCGGCGGATTTGTTCCTTTGATTAGCTGATCTTGCTTCCTTTGGAAATTCCAATTATTCCAAATTGGTTGTTCTTGGGGAATAGTTGGGAAATCCTCTTGATACCAGGTCTTGAGAGATATGGTTTCTTCAATATTTTGGTGGATTATTTTCCAGATATCTTCCAGCGATCTAGTGTGATCCTTGAATATTCTACCATTTCTGTCCTTCCAAATGGCCCATAAAACAAAGCCTGGGATGAGCTTCCAGAGAAGATTTAAGATCTTACTTTGATATGGGTTGTGGTCCCAGTTGCGCACAGTAGCAGTGATATCTTCGTTAGATCTGCCATTCTTTTGGCAGCGGAAACTGATCTTTTGCCAAAGCTTTTGTGCCAAGGGACAATAGTGCATCAGATGCTTTATGGTTTCCTCATCCTGTTTGCAGTTGGGACAAATGGAGGGTCCATGGAAGTTTCTTTTTCTCAGATTGTCCCACGTGAGGATCTTGTTGTGGCAGAGGAGCCAAAGAAAGGTGGACACTTTCGGCCATATGGAGGGGTCCCATATTTTGCTCCATAGCAGATCTAACACCATGCGTTCCTTTATAAGGATATTGTAGCCCTCTCTCGTAGAAAAGGTGCCTTTTTCTTCATATCCCCACCTAAGAATGTACTTTTCATCAGAGTATTGAATTTTCCTTTTCATTAATTTTGTGTCTAGGATTTTTTGGACTTGCCTCTACTCCTGTCTTAAGATTTGAGAAGCTTGGAGCCATTCTATGTACTCTTGATTTGTTGAGGTCCCCCAGAAGTTTCCCACCGTATCATGAGGGTGCATATCTTGTTCCAAATGAGGACTGAGAGGGAGTTTGTCTTTGAGTTTGGGCATCTGCTGCCAAGAGTCTTCCCAAAACCTTGCATTGCTACCATTCTTCACTTCCCAAAAGCTATGCTGCTAAATGAGGTTCTTATGCTGCTTGGCCGAGTTCCACATGATTGAACCTGTGCTGGTCTCTGATAATCTGATTAGTTCCTCCATTGGGCAGTTTCTGGCATATTTAGCTGTCCATAGTGAGGCCCAAGGGGTGAGAGGTTCAGTTAGCCATTTCCACCAGATTTGAGCCCCCATAACTTCATTGCTGTGAGAGGGGTCTCGCAGACCAATATCGCCTCCTTTCTTTGGAAGACAAACCGTATTCCATTTGACTAGAGCCCACTTTCGCCTGAGGCCATTACTGCCCCAAAGAAAGGATCTTTGGAGAGTAATGATTTCTTTAAGAACCCATTTGGGAGCCGCAAGGATGGAGAATAGGTAGAAAGGCATAGCTTGAAGAACTACTTTTATGAGGACAAGACGGCTTGCCATATTAAGAGATCTATGTGTCCATGAGGAAAGACGCGCCTCCAGTTTTTCTAAAAGGATTCTCCAGGAAGAGTGCTTTAGGGCTGAGGCAATCAGAGGAGCACCTAAATAAGTAGAAGGGAGTTTAGCTGAAGAGAAACCCAGAATGTGGATTATGGCTGAATTAATTGTAGAGGGGGTATGAAAGAAAAATATTTGAAATTTGAAGTTATTGTTAGAAGCTCCAGAGGCCTCCGAGAAGGTTGTTAAAATGGCTTTGAGATGGCGCGCCTCCTGGACCGAAGGATGCCCAAAAAGCATGTTATCATCGACAAATTGCTGGTGGGTGAAAGCAGGGGAATTATGGAAGGAGAGGCCTCTGAGTTGCATTGATTGCTGAGCCGACCTGATACTGCGACCTAAACCTTCGGCCATGATAATAAACAAAAAAGGGGAGAGGGGGTCTCCCTGCCTGATGCCCCGAGTAGGATGAAAGCTAGAGGAGGGTATGCCATTGATTAAAATAGAAAAAAAGAGAGGATGAGATGAGGCTCATAATCCATCGAACCCAGGGAGAAGCAAATCCAAAAGCCATTAGAACCTTTTCAATATACATCCAACTTAGGCTGTCAAAAGCCTTTGAAAGATCTAGTTTGAGGAGCATACCTAGCTTCTTAGAGATCTTCAGAGAGTGAATTATTTCATGAGTCAGGATGATCCCGTTCGTGATCTGCCTTCCTTCAACATATCTGGATTGCTCGGGCGAGATGATGAGAGGAAGCAGAAGTTTGAGCCTAGATGCTATAATTTTAGACACGATCTTATAGATTATGTTGCATAGAGCTATCGGTCTGTACTTGTCAGGTGTGCTTGGCTGATCCACCTTGGGAACCAGGGTTATGAAAGTAGCATTCACTCCCGGAAACATCCATCTCAAGGATCGAGACTCCTCCACCACCTGCCAGACTTCCATCTTGATTAGCTCCCAAAAGTTATGGAAAAAATTAGAGGTAAATCCATCCGGGCCTGGGGCTTTGCCTGCTTTCAGTTGTCGCACTGCATGTTCCACTTCTTGGAGATCAACAGGCTTGAGAAGCATTTGGTTATGCTCTTCTGAGATTAGTTTGGGGATATTTGGGGTAATTTTCTCTATAGCCTATGTTCTGTCACCATTTGGCTCTCGATGCATCTGCTTGAAATAGTTTAATAGTGTACTCTCAATATCTTCATGCTTTTCCACTTTGATTCCCTACTCATTTTGAATATGAGTTATATTATTATTCATCCTGCACTGGATTGTAGTGCTATGAAAGAATTTAGTGTTTTTCTCTCCATCTTTGAGCCACCTGACCCTTGATTTTTGCCTCCATGACATCTCTTCCTGCTTATCCTTTTCAGCAAGTTGCGTTTCAAGGGTTTTTTCCTGTTCTGACAGTTCCTCTGATCGGCCATTAATGCAAACACTAAGGATTTGTGCCAATTTCTATGATTTTGTTCGATTGTTCGCTTGATGATTTTGATTAGATTCTTATTAGTGGACTCTGCTAAACCATTACCCTGGGGATAGTAATTAGCAGAATACTTTAACTTAAATCCTCTCTTGATAGCAAAATCAAACATAGCATTGCCTGAGAAATAAGAAGCATTATCAAATACAAGAGCAGTTGGGACACCAAACCTGGTAATGATGAATTGATCTATGAATTCAATGATTGCTTCTGAATTTGCTGTCTTCAAAGGGATTGCCTCAACCCATTTAGTGAAACAGTCGGTAGAAGTAAGAATATACTTATGCTGCTTGGAAGAAGGTGGATTAATTTCCCCGATGATATCCAATCCCCATTGCTCAAATGGTTGTTCAATGTTGACTGGTTGCAAAGGGAAAGCCGGTTTTCGTTGTCTTCCACTAGAAGTTTGGCAATTGAGGCATTTCCTTACATACTCGTGGGCATCTCTAAATAGAGTTGGCCAATAATATCCAGCATGAATAATCTTGTGAGCTGTTGTGTCAGCTCCAAAGTGTCCTCCTGCTGGCCCATCATGTAACTCCTGCAAAACCTTTTGGGCTTCAGGTTTCTCAAGGCATCTTAGTAAAATAGAATCATAATTCTTCTTAAAAAGCACATCATCAATAATTGTAAAACTCTTTGCTTTTAACCTGGTGGCCCTTTTGCTTTTGTAAGATAAATTTGGGGGAGAATAACCATTTTTTAAATAAAATATTAAATCTGCATATTGAGATTCAGAATCAGTGACACTTATCTGATTGATTTCTTCAGTTGGACCAGTATCGCTTGATTCACGAATGTTGGATGCTCCTGCCAATATCCTGCAAAAACCTTGGCCTCTAACAATCTTTGCTGGCCTAATTTCTAAGTCATACTCTTGAAGCATTGTGACCCAATTTTCCCTTTTTTCACCCAGTTCCTTTTGTATTAATAGTTGCCTTACAGCTGGGAAAGGAACTATAACTTTTGTGTGGGTTTTCAGAAGGAAGGGTCTATAATGTTTGATTGCTTTAAACACAACAAAGGCTTGTTTTTCCACATCGGAGTAATTCAATTCGGCACCTTGAAGATTTCAGCTAAAAAATGAAATGGGTGCCTCCAAATTGTGACCATTTAGTTGCGTGAGTACTGCAGCATACGAAGAGTCGGATGCGATAGTATACAATGTGAAATGATTAGAGAAATTTGGAGTAATTAAGGAGGGGGAATTGATTATGGATTGCTTGATCAAATCAAAAGCTTCTTTTTCTACTGATCCCCACTTAAGGACTAAATTTTTCTTAATCATTGTTTGGAGGGGAAAATTAATTTGAGAAAAATCTGGTAGAAATCTTTTAACAAAATTAATCTGGCCTAGAAATGACAGCATCGATTTCTTATTATGAGGGAATGGGATCTCAGAAATTTCTTTGATCCGATCAGGATCGATATAAATGCCATCTCGAGATACAATAAAACCCAAGAGTTTACTTTGATCAAGAGAAAAGAATGACTTTTTGGGGTTAAGAGAAATACCATATCTTTTACAACGTTGAAAGATTTGGTTCAAGTCATGTAAATGATTAGACCTCTCTTTATAAAATACAGTTATATCGTCTAGATAGATGACTACTTTTCGATTAATCAATCCCCTAAAAGTTGTATCCATAGCTCTTTGGAATGTCGCTCCTACATTTATAAGTCCAAAAGGCATTTTCTGATATGCATATGTTCCCCATTTTGTTCTAAATGTAGTTTTAAGCTGGTCATCAGGATGAACCAAGACTTGGTTGTATCCTGAAAAACCATCTAGAAAGGACATCAATTCAGAGCCTGCCACTGATTGAAGTATTTGCTCCATAGTAGGCAATGGGAAATTTTCTTTCAAGCTTGCTCTGTTCAAGTTTCTGAAATCAATACAAATTCGAATGTCGCCATTTTTCTTCCTGACTGGTACCATATTAGAGACCCAGTTTGAATGTCGGACTGGGAAGATAATCTTGGCTTTCAGGAGTTTGTTAAGCCCCGACTTTATCTGGCTTTCTATGTTTGGGTGTATTTTTCTTAACTTCTGCTGAATCGGTTTCTGATCGGGAAGCATCGGAATGGTATGTTGGATAATAGATGTATCATAAGTCTCCAAATCATCATATTTCCAAGCAAAAACCTGTTTATTTTTTCTTAACAGTTTAATGAATGCTTCTTTCTCTTCTACAGAAAGTCCTAATCCTAAATTCACATTTTGAGAAGCTTGCTCAGTGCCCAAATTTATCAATTCAAACCTTAGGGTAGAGCTTTGGATCTTTGTATTAGTTACAGGTTTAAATCTGTCTTTAATATCATAAAGATCTTCTAGCTTTACCACAGGCTTAGGAATTGCGTTTTCTTGAGGTGTTTCCTTTATTTGGGAGTCATGCTCATCTTCATCAATGATTTGATTGTCATAAGACTTCTCAAAAGTTAAGAATTGTAAAATATCATCATCATGGTTGAATACTCTCCAATTAGTGACATTATCAGGGATTGAAGGCCTAAAAATCAACTCTACGGAAAATCTATCAGGGTTGTAGTCTTCAAAAGGTAGAAGCTTGGAGGCTACATTAGCTAGTCGGTCGGCTGCCGAATTCTGGGATCGAGGAATGGAGGAAATGTTAAATGGAAAAAAGTGTGAGGTAAGGTCTTGCACTAGCGATTGATAATGCTTGAGATGATTCGAATGGCAATGAATTGCATTCTTAACCTATTTAACAATAATTTCAGAATCGTCGAATACTTTTAGATATTGCACTTTAAGGCCGATTTCTTTATATAATCCCTGAACTAAAGCTTCATATTCGGTTGTGTTGTTAGTGCACTCAAATTCTAATCTACAAGACAACATTGTGTTTTCCCCATGTGGACTAACCAAGGCGCATCCTGCAGCTGAGCCTTCACTAGACTTGGAGCCATCAAAATACAAAGACCAAAAGAAAGGAGTATTAACAATCATATTTACAGCTTTCTCATCATTATTAAAACACCTAGACTTATCTGTTTGTGAAAATTTCTCAATCCGAGATGAAAAATGATTAACTGAGAAAGGGGAGGGTTGGGCAATAAAGTTGCCAAAGAACGACTCTGATGAATAATTTCCCAAAATGTTGTTGTTGAATGCTACGGGGTGGTTTTCTTGTTCAAATTCAGTAACTGTGTGGGTCATATGTTTTTCTCGATCAATCCTTATTTGATTTGGCTTACCCTTATAGGGAAGCCACATGTGTGACCAATCAGTGGAAATATACCCATGCAATTTTTCGGACCAATCCCTACTCAGAATTAAACCGTAAAACTCAGGTATATCAGCTATTAGAATGTCAATCCTTTGTACTATTTTGGGATCAGCAAACAACTTGATAGGTACGGAATTAATCTCTCCGACAACCTGCACTTTGGTCCTGTCCAACTGTACAATATGGATGGCAGACTTCTGGGGTTCTATGTTCAATTTAGAACAAACTGAAGTTGGCATTATGTTAGATGATGCCCCTGACTCAATTAAACAGTTGTGCAGGTTTCTGTTATAGATCTCATAAGTCAGAAGGAAGGGTGGAGTATGAGAATTTGATCTGTCTCTAATCAGAACTGAATCGGTAGCTTCAACCATACCTGGAGGAGGTTGGCCTGAATCATTAGCATCTTTCGAACTAGGAAGTGGTGTAAAGGGAACAACATTCAATTCTTTAAGAAGTAATTTTTGCTGATGCTTTAATTTACTAAGTTCAAACATGGTTATGTTTGCCTTAGTTTTCTTCATGTCATCAACAATGTTGTATTCCATTGAATCAGATACCACTAATGTTTTAGATGTTGAAGGAGAATTAGAAGTTGAAGGCTGGTTTTGGGGAACTACTGCAAGTGATTTCTTTGGAGGTACTTTTTCCTTTGTTGTGGCAGCACCTGCACTCCTTTTCTTTGAAGTCGCTTGGACAGGTTCAGAAGTACTTTTACTTCTAGCGGTGACTTGGAAGGCTTCTTCTTCATTTTCGGTATCAGAATTGGGGAGTATAAAATCCCACATTCCATGGCATTCAGCTACTTCTTCTTCATCGTCAGTTGGTGAGGTTGCCTCTTCTTCCTCCTCTTGCTCTGAATCTGCGTTAGATATGACATTGGGTGGCTTTGTTTCAGTTTTCTTATAAGTCCTAAATGGTCTTTTGTTTGAAGTTTCGACCACCTGTTTCTTTATGTCAATCATTTCGTTAGACAAAGTTTTCAGGACCTTTTGCAATCCCTCCATGTCATATGGGTCTTTCGGGCTTTTCTTCTTGGAATCTTCTTTGAAAGAGACTTTTTTAGCTTTTCTGTCTTCCAAGGCAGCTTTCTTTTCTAAGGAATTGATGCGTTTTTCCACATCAAGTGCTTCTTTCATATTTTCGGCTAAGGTAGGTTTCCCAGCCCTATCTACAAAAATGGCTATATTGGCAGGTAGGGCAGTGATATACCATTCGCTTCGTATTTGATCACTTGGTTTGGAAGTTGTAGGGATTTTGTTTAGGAGTTTATTGAAGCGAGCATTAAATTCCTTGATTGGTTCCCTATGTTCTATTCTTAGGTTGGAGAGATCGTTTATTAAAGTTGCCAAAGACCTATCATCTCCATATTTAGTAAGAAACTGCTCTTGGCAGGTGTCCCAACTGGTAATGGAACCAAAGGGTAAAGAGAAATACCAGGATCATGCTGATCCTTGCAAAGTATAAGGGAAAAGTCTAACAACAACATCTTCTTGTGTTACCCCTTTCATGTTGACCGACAACATGAAATTATTAATGTGTTCTTCGGCCTGGGTTCCATCATCTGGATTAAATTTTGGGAGCCATTTTTCCGGAGAATCTGGTAAAGGATGCAATGGTGCAGGCATATTGACTGCACCAGGTCTAGTCCATGGATCTACCATTGTAATAGTACCGGTGGTTGATACTACTATTGGGATTCCAGAGGTATGGGAAGTGGATAATATCGAGGAGTGAGCAGATTGAGATGTTGAGGCTTCTGTTCCCTGGTGGACAACAATATGTAATGGAGGAGTGGGTGGTTGACTTTGCAAATGGGGAGATGAAATGGATGATGTGGATGAAAGATCTCGACTATCAGACCCTTCAGTATGTTTCTTGGCCCTTTTCCTTTTGGGTAAAGGGAACTCAATGGGTTCAATACCAAGCTTTTCACTTTGAAGTCTAGTAAGTGGATGAGATAGATTGAACTGCGAAGTCGCACTGCTTTGTGATACCTCAGATCTCTGTGGCGAAATCGAGAAGCTCTGAATTTTGTGGATAAGAGACTGGACTTCAGGGGATTCAAAACTTAATTGTTCTGGAGTATGATGGGTTTGAGCAGTGGTAGTTCATTCCTCTTCTTCTTGATTGTATGCTGGAGAACCAGCATGCAATTGAGAATAACGACGAGATTTGGAGGGAGAATTACTCTTAGAATGGCTTTCAGATTTGGGTTTGCTTGCCATTCATAGTCAGGGCCCTCCTTCTAGCGCCAAAAATGTTGAAGCCTCGAAAATCGCTGCAACAACATTGGGGAAACCACCCAGTCCGGACCTTAGTACAGCGCCTTTTCCGTTTGGAATAGTGGCTCCGACTGGGGATAATGGGACCAGTTTCCCAGAAATAGATAAATGGGATGGATGAATGATTTATAGACTACACTAGCGGTGAGCGAGGGGCTAAAACTATTAACAGAAATATAAATAAATGAAACTATCCCGGGAATCTATTGAACTCTAAAGCGTAGCGTTTGATGTTTTGTGTCTAAAAGACAAGCATATAGATGACTGTATCTTTCCAACATAGATATTAATTCATTTAAGATTGTTGTGCCTAAATAGTTAAGCAGAGCGATTGAAGCAAAATTACTACACTTTAAACATCTATATCATTGTCATACACATGATTAAAAGCAAAGGCACATCACCAAACATCCAATAGTGGAATGAATAAGATCTGCTGTTATAGCGCATGCATATAATCAACGATAGAAAAAATAATTACATAACAATTCATATAAACGAAATGAATTCAGACATAGATAAAAATACCATATGAGCTGCGTGACACCCCCAGATATCAATCGTTATTTGCAGTTCTTCATTTAATGCAAAAACATTCTCAATCAACGACAATAGTGCACAATTGCATAAAGAAGCTTCCTCATTAAATTAAGAACAACTGGTCAAGTTTCATAAAAGAATATCGACTGAAGCACAGTAGTGCAAACTTCAGTCTATTAAGTCTCTTACAAAATTTTACGACCCTTTCCAAAAACATGAAAGGGTCTATAAATACAATACTAATTTAAATATCTACTAAACAGAAATGCTACTAAATTGATATCAATAACTCTTGATCCTATTTTGGCTAGCAATCTAGAAAGCTGGAGGGTGATTCATCAAGTCGGATGCTTTCCTTTGAATCTGAGCTGATTTATTATGAGCATTGGCTCAACTTCCAGAGGTTTGTTGAGGCGCGAACTGAGCTGGGCAGCATAGGTGGCATCTTGAATATCGGGAATTATACACCCGATTGCATCTGTTAAACACTTAAGGGTGGCTCTTTGTGTATGTGGCTTAATTAGGAAGAGCCAATATGCATCCAAGCTTAAACTATTAATCTCGGTGATTAATCTTCCCTTTTCTTCTAACTCAGGATAACATGATTTCTCCAATGTATTTGTTGTTGTCATCTTTCCTGGTGTACATTGGGAAATCATATTTGCCAAGTAGAGAGTGTTGTTGACTAAATCAACTAGATTGCTAGAAGTTGATTTACATCTTGAAGCCACTCTCTCTGCTTTCATCACCTGAGTGTGCCATTCTGTGAAAAGTATATCCTTATATGTTTCAAATATCTTGGGCAAATTTGCTGCTTTTCCTTGATCAGAATCTTGCCATTCAAGATATGCAGTAATGGCTTCATCGGCTTGATTTAATTCATCCCTGGCCTTC
>APFE030900548.1:77264-89090 GCA_000404065.3 Pinus taeda | reverse complement strand
CTTTTACCCACTTGTTAATTAACTAGGAACCTGCAGTGTAGCATTGTTTGATTGTTGCTAGACCCCCTTTGGGCTAGTAGGGATCGCCTCTATCCGTAGAGGGGATTTACCTCTCCAACACCCAGGATTAATTCTTTGGTTCTCTTTGGGTTGCGCTCAAATGTTTTAGCGCTTGATTACCTTCAAAATCATACATAGAGCTATAATTCTCGGGGGAGGGGATACTTAGATTTTTGGGTTTTTTGCCAAGTTTTACATAGTAATAGGGGAATAGGGGGTATAGGGAGTTAAATAGTGATAAGTTAGTAATTAATATGAGTGAAAGAGGTGGATCGAGGGGGAATATTAAGTTTTTATGAAATCAACTTAGTTTCTAGGAAGTAGATCAAAATGAAAAGAATATTTGCACAAGAAATGTGGCTTTTAAAGAAACTCAGAACCAACAAAAGACTTTGATTTTCTTTGTGTACATGGGTGGCATAGGGATGTTAGTCATGAATGTGATAGGGGATGATTTGGAAGTTAGACATGCTCCATCAGGCTTCTACAAGACTGCTGCAAATAGGTCATTTGTACTGGCACCATGTTTTTACCTTTGCTTTAGGCCAGTGAAATGCCATGAACCAAACTTTCTGCAACCCCCTCTATCTACCCACTCTATTGCCTAGCATTGTTTGTTACTTGAAGGAGGGTGCACTTAGATTTGCAAACCCTTTTGTGCCTTTTCTTTTCCTTTTGGCTTTCTTTTGATTTTCTATCTAGAGCTACCCTTATTGCTTCCAAGGCCCCAGATTAAATAGTTGGGAACCTTTCTTTCTCTACCTATCTACTTTACGTGCCAAGATTAAGTTGTTTGGATAGGTTTCTTGCTCTAATCTATAACAAAAATTGAAACATGGCATGACCCAGCTTAGGCTGTTAGATCACCCATCCAGAAGTAGGGCAGCACCAACCAAAACAAGTATATTTTTTCCACAAGAATATGAGATCTTGGTATCACCAAAGTAGATCATATTGGCACTTGCCTTGCCAATCATGAAAAATGAAACCTATTGGTATAGGTAGCTAACAGTGGCTCCACTTGGGGATGGTTTTTCTTTGAAAGACCAAGAACAGCAGGTCAGAATGCCTTGGCCCTTGACTGCTCCTACCAAAACTTGAAAACTTTCTCTTTGCACTTCAAAACTGGAGGCTATCACCTATGTGGAATTTCTAGAATATAAAGCCTCTTTTCTGCTTATTTACAGCAATCTTTTGAACTGAACTATTAGTATGCTATATGCATGGAAAGTAGTCAAAATAATGCTTCAACATCCTGCCATTGACAGGACTTTCATTTAAGTCAGTTTCATCCAGATTTTTTAGGAAGTAGGTGTTGTTTCCTTGGACTGCCTGGATAATAAATGGTCCTCTCCAAAGAGAATCAAATTTTCCATGTTTCCCTTTATCTTCCCTTCTTGAGTCCCACTTGAGGACTTTGTCACCTACACTGAAATCTTCAGCCTTAGTCCTCCTATCAAAAGCTTTCTTTAACTTTTCTTGGAGAACTTGTACTCTGTTATAAACTTGGTCTCTGGTTTGCTGCAAACATATTATCTGATTGACCCTTCTTTGCATGTCATTGGGCTCAGCTTGACTTTCTTGAAGCAGTTTCATAATAGGAACCCCTAGTGATGAAGGAAATTTGGCTTCTAATCCATAGACTAACTCATATGGGCTGACACCAATGGATCTCTTGGTTGTTAGTCTATCTGCCCATAGGGCATTGACAAGTTTCTTATGCCAGTTCTTCTTATTTTCTTCCAACAGCTTCTTGATGATGTTTATCAGGCTTTTATTTGATGATTCAGCTAGGCCATTTCCTTGAGGGTAGTATGCGGTGGAATGACCCAAAGTAATATGAAATTTGTGGCAGAAATTCACCATTTTCTTGGATCTAAAAGCAGCAGCGATGTCTATTATTATCTTGTTGGGACAACCAAATCTAGACAATATGTTGTTCTCCAAAAATTGAATGATTACTGAATCATTTTCCTGTCTACATGGGATGGCCTCAATCCATTTGGTGAAGTAGTCTGTGGCTGTGAGGATCCATCTATGATGGCCTGAGGATGAGGGGTGAAATTCCCCAATGAAATCCAAACCCCATTGCTGAAAAGGTATTTCTGTTGCAATAGGCCTCAAAGGGAGTGGTATTAATTTTCTCTTTCCCTCAAATATTTGACACTTATGGCATGAGGTGGTGAAACTTTTTACATCAGGGAACAAAGTGGGTCAATAGTAACCAGCCCTCAGTATTTTATCCACAGTGGACTTCCAATACAAATTCCCACCACAATCACCTGCATGAAATTCTTTTATGACATTGTTAGCCTCATCTTCAATTAAACAGTTTAGCAATATACCCTCATGGTTTTTCCACAGCAAATCGCCCTCTATGACACAAAATCTAGAGGCTTTCATTTTTAAGAACCCACATTTAGTTCTGGACAATCCTAGGGGAGCACACAGGTTTTGCAATATATAACAGATATCAGAATACCACAGAGATTGTTCAAAGGCTACATTGATCTTTGGAGTCGCCAGCTCCGGTTCACTTTCCAGTTGGTTGATGTCCAAGGCTTGGAAATTTGTTTCAGACATTAATTTAGCCAAACCTTGCCCTTTTATCAATTTTGTAGGTTTTATTTCAATGTCAAATTCTAAGATGTTGGCAATCCATTTGCCTCTTCTGCCTTCCAAGTTCTCTTGAGTGAGTATGCCTTTGACAATGGGACTTGGTACATAAGCTATAACATGGGAGTATAGGATATATATTCTAAAGTCTGTGATGGCTTTGACCAAGGCATATGCTTGTTTTTCCATGATCTGGTATTTTAGGGGAGCATCTCTGAGAGCTCTACTAAAGAATGCAATAGGTCTCTCATTTCCTTGGTCATCTTTCTGTAATAAGACAACAGCAATAGTATGCTGGGAAGCAAAGGAGAAAATGATAAACTCTTTGTCAAATTGAGGATTTGTTAAGGCTGGAGTTTGGGTAAGGGCCAGCTTTATTCCTTCAAAGGATTGATTTGCTTCTACTGTCCATTTCACCTTTGAATCCTTTTTCAGCATGTTTTTTAATAATCTGCTTAATTCTGCCAAATTTGGGATGAATCTCCTGAGAAAGTTGATCTTTCCCAGGAATTCTTGTAATTCTTTGATGTTTCTTGGATGGGGCATTTGCAAGATGGCCTGTATTCTGTCTGGGTCAATTCTAATGCCATCCTTTGAAATGATATGACCTAATAACTTACCTTATTCCAAACCAAACAGGGATTTCTTGGGATTTAAGGAAATTCCATACTTCCTGCAAGTTGTCAATATTTGCCTTAGATGTTTCAAATGTTCTTGGTCAGACTTTGAGAAAGGTGTAAGGTCATCCAAATAGATGACAAGGAAATCATGAATTTCTTTGGCAAAGGCAATATCCATTGCCCTTTGAAAGGTGGCTCCTGCATTTTTCAACCTAAAAGGCATTTTGACATATTTGAAGGTTCCCCATGGGGTTGTAAATGTTGTTTTGTCCTGATCATTAGGGTGGACTAGGATCTGGTTAAAACCTGAGAATCCATCAAGTAGAGAGATTCTTGAGGCCTCCACTACTCTTTGCAAGATGTGATCCATCTTGGGTAAAGGGTAATTATCTTTTAGGGATACTTGATTCAAGTTCCTTAGATCAACACAAAGCCTAATTTCACCAGTTTTCTTTCTTGTAGGGACCAAATTTGAAATCCATTTTGAGAATCTGATTGGTGCTATTATGCCAGCTTTAAACATTTTTTGTACCTCTTTTTCAATTGAGGGGAGAAACATAGGATTGATCCTCCTCGATTTCCGTTTAAAAGGTTTCTGATTTGGCTTAAGAGGGATTGTATGTTGAATGATGGAGGTATCATAGGATTTTAAATCCTCATAACTCCATGCAAAGACATCTTGGAATTCTTTAAAGAGGTCAATGTATTTAGGCTTTTGATCAGGTGGTAGAGATGCAGATAGTTTAATTATCTTGGGCTTTTCAACAGTTCCAATGTTGCACTCTTCAATGGCAGCATTAAGGGGTTGCAATTTTGGTTTTCTAGGGACATCATTTGAGTCAAAAATCTCGTCCAATGGAGTTAGGCTTTTTGGAAGGAAATTGTCTTTCCATTGTATAACTTCAGCTTCAGTATCAGCTATTTCCTCATAATGAACTTGTTCAAGTTCTTGTATTTTATTCTGGTCAAAGTTTGTTGGACAAAGCATTTGATTGGTTGTTTCGAGTGAGATATTTGTGTGGTGTTGTTCAGCTAGTGTTTGTGGCTCACTTGCAGCCTCTGTATTAATGTTCAGTCCTGAAAACTCTTGCTGCAGAGTTAAGAAATTGTTTATTTGTGTATCATCCTCAAATACTTGCCCATCCTTGACATTGTTTGGGACAGAAGGTCTGTGTTTTACCTCAGATGCAAAGAAATGCTGGGGTTCAAAAGGTAGTTTGCAAGTGCTTGCAAATGTGGCCAAACTATGAGCATGAAGGTTATGGGTTCTAGGAATTTTGGTTATTTGGAATTCAGTGAAGGAATTTAGGATTTCAGCAGCAGCAGACCTATAAGATCTCAGTCTTTTGTCATTAGTGACAAAGTTTCCTTTTACTTGTTGGATGATTAGGTCTGAGTCTCCTAGGATTGAAACTTTTATGGCCTGTAAGGACTTTACTAGTTTAAGGCCTAGTAAGAGAGCTTCATATTCTGCCATATTATTGGTGCACCTGAAGTTTAACCTATAGGCTCGGCTCTCTGCATGATTGTTTTGTTTGTTATGTATCCAAACCCCTACCCTGCCCCATATTTGTCACTAATCCATCAAATTCAAGAAACCAAAGGATTTCTTGATTAAGGGAAGCATTGTCAACTATTGTGGGACTTGGCATCAACAATTTGAGGTCTTGGCTTGCATTTGGTTTGTCTTCTTGAACATTTTTATCTGTTGACTTATCAACCAATATTTCTTGATCAGGAGTTTCTTCATTTATATGCCGATCTTTTTTGAGTGTCTGGGTTTCTTCATCATTTGTGGGACCTGTATTGTCATTGAAGAGAATATAGGAGTCTATGTCAGAATGAACAGCATATATAGGAAAGTTTTGCGGTTTGTCTTCACTGCTGACCATGTATTTCATAAGTGACTCTCTATATAGCCTCTTAGTTTGACCAAAGACTGAGATTGTGGCATATGACATGTCTAATTGCAGGGAACCTTGGAGTTTAGCCCCCCATGATCTTGATAACAACATTCCATATTTGGGTGGGATATCAGCAACTACAACATCCATTAGAATTGTTTTATTTGGGTACTGGACTAGTGACACACAAAGATCTTTTATTAAGCCTAAACATTTGACTTGACTGGAGTCAAATGAAAATAGGTCCTTATAAGGTCTTGTAATGTCTAGGTTGAGCCTTTCCATCACTGACTTAGGCATAAGGTTGTGAGAGGCGCCTGAATCAAACATTGCATTATGTAGTATTTTATCATGAACATGCAAGCTGACATAGAAAGGTAAGATCCCTGTGACTATTGTCTTCCCATCCACCTCTGGGCCGAAAATAAATTGTGGGGTGTCATCCAACACATTGACACTATCTTTATTATGAGTAAGTTGAAGAGAGTTTTTGATTTGTTGCTTGTAGATGTCATGCTTGGCTAATTCTGAAAGAGGAATAACTATCTTCAATTTGCCAATTTCAGCTTCTAAGTCAAACGGTTTTTCAGATTGGATCTTGGTATTGTGGGTGACAACCTTTTCTTTGTTTATTAAGTTTTCCTCTTGATTTTTGTCTTGTTCTTGGGACTTATCCTTGTTACTCATCTCTTGAGGAATATTATTTGGATTAGGCTGCAAAGGTGGTGCAGCCATTGGCTTCTATTTTGAGGGAAATAGTTCAGTTATTTCTTCAACGGTTATTTTATTTGTAACTGAATCAGTTTTGTCCTATGGTTCTGTAACTATGGCTTTTTTAGGCTGCAGGCTACCCTTTGTTTTTTCAGGCTGTGTTACATTTACAGTTCTGCTTCTTAGCTTGTATTGCTTGTGAACTTCATAAACAGCTGTGTCGTAACCTTGTTTAAAGTCAAATGACTCACCTGACTTGGTTTGGAACTGTTTAATGTCATCCTCCTCATGATCTTCATGACTCAGGAAAACTTGCTGCTCATCATTTAGGCCCATTAGGTTAATGTGGGTGTCATCTACTTTCTCATTTGAAGTGGATGATTCAGTATAGTTTTCTTGGAAGGGTGGTCTTATCTCTAGATTAGAACTGGCCTTGCTAATGTTTGGGTTTTGATTTCTCCTAAAATTTGGGTTCCTGATAGGGTTACTTTGTGGTGTTTCCCATGATGAATTTCTCTCCACAGATTCCACTCTGTCACCCAACCTTTTCATGCTAGTGAGTATTGCATCCAGTTTCTGATCAAAGGCTGAGGGTTCCTCTTTGAAGGTGACTCTTTTTTCCAATCTTTCCTTATTCCTCTTGGCAATAAGGTTAGCCTCCACTGTGACAGCAACTTTTTGTGCATCCTAAAGGGTTTCAGGGGCTCTTTCCTTCAACTGATATGCCATGTCAGGGTCAAAACCATCAGGGAATTTGTATAATGCTAAATCAGGGAGAGGTCTCAAATTCTGCGGTATTGCGTTGTATTCATTATTGAATCTTGCACAATACTCCAAAACGGTCTCCTCAGGACCTCGTTTGATTTTATCATATTCACCCAATATGTGCAAGGGATCTTTCTTCTTTTCCCATCTATTAGTAAATGCATGGTAAAGCTCCTCAGGAGTTGTTATGGTATTAGCAGTGAGTGACCTAAACCAGGCTCTTACATCCCCTGTCAGGCTCTGGACAAAAATTCTCATTCTTACACTGTCATCATCAATTTCATAGTTTTAAAAATGATCTTGCATCCTTCTGGCATGCTGAATGGCAGTGAAAGGGCCAGTGGAGTCAAAGTATGAGATTTTGGATTGGTAGTCATGAGGCAGAGCTGCAGCATTAGCAGGTAACTGCAGGGGTGCATATCTATTGGCCATATTTGCAGGGTTTATAGGATTAACCTGGACAACAGGGACTACTGGGCCAGTGGGGGTAATAGGTATGGTAGAGACTGCAGTGTTGGTCAAGGGAACATGTGAAGTGGATGAAGGCGTGAAAGGAGGGCTTTGAGATGTAGATGGTGAACTAGGGTAACTAGGGGTAGACCGGAATAGAACCTTAATTGGAGTGAGAACGGGGTTAAGGTAGACTGTCTCAGGGCTCAAGTCAAAAGGGTTTTCCTGTTTTTGCTGCTTCCTATTGTTTTTAGGGATTGTGTTAGTATTTTCAAAAACAGTTGGCGGGTTAGGTTCAGGGTTGGACCTTGTATACCGTTGATTCTTCTTGGGAGCCAGCTTCTGAATTGTTTTTTATGTATTTTTAGGATTTTCTCGTGTCTGCAAGGGCTGGACAAGATTTTGGAATGGCTGAGTATGTCCTAAATCTAGAATGAAGATAGACTGAAGAAGCTTTTATATAAACTTGTTAATGTAAAGCAGAAACAGTTTTGAAGCTTTCCTGGCTAACTTTCAGGCTTCACCTGTAGCTTTAGGAAATATACAATAATTGGAAAATCCTGAGGTTGTCCCCAGCGGAGTCGCCATTTATGTTAACACCCAGGTTGTTCCCTATGACTCCCAAGGGAATACGGCCGGGGTAACCACTAACCAATCATTAGGATTATAGATCCTAGCCTATCTATAATTAGAGAGGGCTCTCTCATTAAGTTTCAGATATGCTTTGTGAGGATTTTAGGCTAGTTAAAAGTTTAGTTTCCTGTTTAAGACTTTGGTTGGTGAAATTTTGTTGTAAGAAGGGGATGAAAGTGAAAAAGATGCTAATCCATTGGGCATATGGAGTCAGAAAAGTGAGGTAGTCCTGGTGCCTATGATGGAGAAAGTTTTGCTGCAAGGCTAGATGACTATTGCTGATATAATTTTCCAATTTAGTGAGTGAAGCAATGGGATATGGAGTTACAGACAGTGTGATATCAATTTCAACAGCAATCTCTATTTAGTAGCATAAATGAATTACCAATTAGTGACTGTGAGATATTCAGAGTTTATTGGAGCAGTTAAGAATTCCAATTTAAACAGCTGAAGTTATGCAAAACATTTATAGTGAAGATAGATTGAGATCAGGGTGTCTCCATGGACAAATCCTGAGCTATTCGTTTTCTTTCTTTCCTAGATTTAGAACAACATGTGAGAGTCATGAGTTAAACAGATAAAAGAAACATTAGCAGAGATAGAGAAACACTTATTATATCAAGCCATAGCACTAGAATCCTGTAGCATTTAATGGTTCCAATCACAGCATGCACTAGTAAGACTCAGTTCCTGTAAACGCCAAGCTTTATTTATAACATCCTTCTGAAAGTTACAGCCGAGTTCTCATTTCTTCATAAGAGAAACAACCAAAACCAATAATACATCAACCCCTTGAAAGTGTATGCGAGGGGGAATATATACAATAGGTTTTACAAAATATCTGAAAGCTGAGTCATTTGATACATTAACTATGCTCACCAACTTTACAAATATCAGATAAGAAAGTTATTGCTACTCTAAATGTAAGATAAATGGTCTTCAATGCTGTCAGGCCTCTTCTTGACCTTTGGAGGAGGCTGAGTCGGTTGAGCGTGCTACTTTAATGCTGAATGATGTGTCTTTATACTCTGTCATGCTGTAGCTTTTCTCGGCCCTGCTACCTGTAGCTGTCATTGTTGCTTTCGGTGGCCGAATCTTCCTGCTGAGTTGGCTCATTGCACCTTTTGGTCATAGTGTATGCACCATTCTTTCTGAATATGATGACTTATATATTTTGATGTCAAAACTTTGATGAGACCCCTTGTTTATAATAATAACTGTATCATTGAGGTCCACCATTCCTGCGTAGGCAATTGATCCCTCAAAATTGCATCTAGGGTCTCATCTGCCTCTCTGTATTTGTAGAAGTTTGGAGGCACTTCGAATAGATGGCTAATCTCATTCATAATAAAAAACAAATTTTCTATTCTCTCATAGAAACTTTGCCCAGATGCTGGCCCTGTTACCTATGAGCTGTTTGATCCTTGACTGATCTGATTGGTGGCAAATGTGTTCGCCCTCTTAGCATAGACCTCATGTGATAACAGTTTTCCTGCACTGTTAAGCAAGCTGGGGAGACCTCTGCCCTTTTGTGATGCAAATTTTTCCATGAACCTATTTACCTCTGTTTGCATGTCCTGGCTTCTTCTATCCAATGTATGTACCAGGCTTTTTAGTGTGAGGACCCTCTTTATTAGCTGGATGGTCTCTGTCCGGTTGGATATCCCAATTGTTGCCAACTAAGGACCTGTCCGGTTATTGAGCACATTGATCATTCTGCTGGCTATCTCAGGCATACTGCCTAAATATGCCCTTGCTCTACGCACTTCCCTTTGTGCTTTGCCTATGAGCTCCATTTTCTCATGAATAGTTTCAATGTATTGCCATTGGTCCGTTATTGATTGGCCAATGTGGGTCCACAAAACTGTTCTGATCTCAGCCACCACTTTGTCAAGGGTGAGCTCTTTCTCCAACTCTTTTATCCTTTCCTTGAGAGTTTTTATTTCTCTCCCTTTCTCAGCCACATTCTGCTTTGATTTATCATACTTCATTCAACTTGGCCAACTCATCCTTGGCTCCATTTAGTTCTGTCATCTGGGCTTCTAGGGCCTCGACCTCATTCAACAATTTCTGCATGTCGAGGCTCGGATCCTACTCTGTAGATGGTGTTGCTGTTGATGTTGATGGTGCTGCTGCTGCTTCTGTGTGAGGAGGAGTGATCTTTGGAGGCTCCTCAAGGTTGATAACCTCTCGAGGGGGCTGAGAAGTTTGGCCTCCCTATTTCTGCTGTAGGGCTACCTGCAGTGCAGCCTCTGTGTCTTCCAGCCTCCCTTCTGTGTGCACTAGTTGCTTGTGCAGTGCTACCAGTAGTGTGGCTATCTCTTGCTCTTGCTTCTGCTGGGCCACCTCATCTGTTTGGGGGTGAATGGTTGTTGGGAGCTTTACCTTCTTTCTTAGGGCTGCAAGGTCTCCATCCCTTATCTTTAGTAGCGATTGTATGGCCTTTGGATCCTTGGGGTCATGCCCCAGCTCTATAATTATATCTTCCAAAGAGTTGATCCTGTTGTCTTTGGCCAGGGAGGATGCTTTCTCCAACTCCAGTTGGGCAGCTGTATTGTTTAGGCTGTTTTCCAGCCTTTTTGCCAACATTGCTTTGTCTGCCAATGTTGCATAGACCATTTCACCCATTTGCTTATGAAGTTCTATCTGGTCCATAGGGTGAATGTCTTTTGCAAGAACCTCCAGTTGGTTCTTATGTAGTCTGCAGTTGACTCTGGCTGCAACGTGGTGGGCATGAAATGACTCATGGTCATTTTTCCTTCTGAGATGTCATAGGCTGACATCAGCCTCTGTTGATTTTTGGGGGCCATCTTTAGCAACTGATAGTAGATTTGGAGCCTGAGTGGCTCATTTCTCCTCTTGATATCGGTAAACTGTTGCTTGATGCCTGCCTCGAGTCTCCTTTGATGGCTTGAGGAGCTGACCTCTCCTCCAAGATTTCTCTCTTGTTCCTGTTGAAAGGAACTAGCAGATACCTCCATGCTTGGTGGGCCCAGTATCACTGATTGCCCCATAGGCATTTCTTCCTCAGAGAGGGGATTTAATATTTGCCTTTTCTCCTCTTGATTTGTGGACGTGGTAAGGGGAGTCTCCTGCTCTCTATCCCTCTTCTTTCCTTTTTCCACCTTTTGTGGAGTTTGGAGCACTGAGGTCTCCACCATCTTCTCTTTCCCAGAAGGCATGTTCTATTGAGCCTGTTGCTCAGTAGGTGCTGGGGCTTCAGCCATTTGTTCTTGTTGCAAAGGCTGCCCCTCTTCTTGAGGCTCTTCTTGTTGTTCTTGTTGCTGTTCGACCTCCTTTTCTACCTGCTGCTCTGTTTGTTGCTCTGTTGTAGGAGGTGACCGTTCCTGCTCCACCTGCTTGCCCTTATCTGTATTTGTTTCCTGTTGGGCAATCTCAGCTACTTGCTGCTGGGCTGTGGAAGATGAGGCAGCTACTCCAATTTGCCTTTGACAAGGGGAAAAAACCTGCCCACAACGTTCCAAGTCAGCCTCTTTCTCAAGATTGCTTGTTTCTCTTCTTAGCATTTCTTCTTTACCAATTGGGTCTTCTAAGGTGCCTTCTTCCCAGCTTAGGGCATTGGCATGCTTCTCAACATGAGGAATTTTAACATGAACATAGCCACCCAATTTGTATTTTATTCTCCTAAGGGAAATGAAGTGATTAGGGTCATAAGGCACCCACTTGAAACTGGTCTGAAGTCTAAGGGTCTCTAGAATCCTATTAGCTTCCTTCCATCCTTCCTCCTTCTTATTGTACAAATAGGGACCCAGCTGATTTCTTACCTTTAGTTGCACCTTCTTGTTTTTAGTTTTGAAATGGACAAAGTCTGCATTTCAAAACTTCCTGAAGTACTCTAGGGCAAAGAGTCTCATAGGGACATATTTTGGCAGCCTATAGGGATTCAGCTCACAGCCATATACTCTGATTATTGTATGGTGTTGGTAGAAGTACCAATCACCAATGTTGTATGCCTTTGAGAGTTGAAGAATTCTCTGCATTTCATCTGTCAATCTTGGAGGAGGGACACCCAACAACAAGGTCATAGCTGGATGAATGAATAGATC
>APFE030900548.1:60786-76871 GCA_000404065.3 Pinus taeda | reverse complement strand
ATTGCCATGATGGTTTCATCCACATCCTCATATGTCCCATAACCCAGGATGTAACTGATCAAATCTACCATCATTTTTCCCAGCTCATTAAGATATGGATATGCTATGGGAAGGGGAGCGGTCATAGATTGATATTGAGGCTGAATAAACAATTGATTAACCCTAGAAATCTGATCCCTGGACAGCTTGCTCCCTTTCGTTATCAAGTCCTGGAGGGAGAGAGGAGTTAGGGGCTTTGTGGTATGAAAGTGCAGCATTTCATTGATGGCCTCAGGGGTGATATGGAACAATACTGAGCCTGAGGGGCTGAGGACGGCTCTCTAACAAGGGTCATAGCTAGACATGCATTGATTTACCAAGTCCGGGAGGACATTGACTTGAGGAAGGTTGTAAATGGGTATGTGGGAGTCCCAAATTCCTAAGGTATCTGCCCCACTGAGATATTGGGCCTTTAACTCATTCATCAGGTGAATATTGAATTTGGATGTCATGGCCATGGAGTCTAACATCTGGTAATCTCTATCACCTAGGGCTTTCCACTCTAGCTCTCTGTGTGGGGCATTCAGAGGTTGAACATTCAGGACTATTGGTGTCTCCATGGCTAAGCAATAGTTATGACTTGGTGCTGAATTGGTTTTAGCGGGCAGGAGACCACAGAGGGTTAATTTTGCAGAAGTAAAGCCAATTGTAAGGGTAAATGAGGTGTGACAATGGTGCAGAATGCCTAACAAGAGTAATTTGATGGATTGCAGGAGCAGGCAACTCTGTTTTCCTGGTGAATTATGCTGTTTAGGTTTAAAATCCACGAATGCGCGGACAAAGTGGGAATTTGGGGAAGGGTGGCTATATATGGGTTCACCAGGTGAAATTCGACCCTGCAATTGTGAGGAATGCTCGTTTTTCCAGGAATTTATTGGTAAAAACAGGTTTTTTTTACTCTTGTGAATTCAGTTCCAGAGAAATATGGACATAACTTAGCTCTGCAAGGATGCTCTGGGTAAATATCTGGTGAATTGCCGGTAATGGTGACAAGTACAGGTTGGTTGTAGGCGGCACCGTTCTTCAGGTCAATTTCTGCAGGTTGGCGGCAGATGGACGTAATTTTCATGCAGAGGAGAGCAATAGTTCTTTCAGCGAAAAATGAGAAAAAACGCAAAAAATGGCTAAATATGGACTTTTTGGCTTATTGGCGCGCTTTTTGGATGACGTCATCATGACATCATCAGGTGGGGTCAGGGTCGGGTGATGTCAGCATGACGTCATCGGCTGACATGGCCGTCTGTGATTGGTTCACGGGGATTGCACAGGTGGCAGACACGCAGGAGCGCTGGCGGTCGGGGGTGCTGACAGGGCGCCAAGCGAAAGTGACGTGGGTGGGTCGTGGCGATGGCGTGGGTAGGCGGTTTAGCAGAGTGGTAAGTGGGTTTTCTCGGACTGCCCTCTATACGGTCGCGGTATTGTCAGAGGGTTCTCCGAGAGAGTCTAGGGGGTGACGCGTGGCAGAGGCCTGACGTCACCTTCTGACAGTTTCTCAGAAGGTATCTTTTGGTCGCGGATGCGCATCCGATATCATGTGGGCCGTCGGATGGGAAGGCCCAGATCCGATGGTCAACAGATCGATAACATGCGTGGGCAATACATAGTACGGGGAGGAATAAAATATGATTTTTTCTGAAATTCGCGCCTGGCGGAAATTTTTGAAAAAGTGTATTTTCTGGGTTTTTTCAGCATTGCAGGTTGAATGGGTTTTTGCAAAGGTTTATTAACAAAGTGGGTTTAAGGCTATTAATCCGACCAAATCTCAGATTAATCCCTAGGATTAATTCTTTGGCGCTCTATGGGTTGCGCTCAGATGTTTTTAACGCTTGAAGATCTTCAAAGTCATACATAGAGATATAATGCTCAGGTAAGGGGATACATAGAATTTTTGGGTTTTTACCAAGTTTTACATAGTAATAGGGGGAATAGGGGGTATAGGGAGTTAAATAGTGATAAGTTAGTAGTTAATATGAATGAAAGAGGTCGATGGAGGGGAATACTAAGTTTTTATGAAATCAACTTAGTTTTTAGGAAGTAGATCAAAATGAAAAGAATATTTGCACAAGAAATGTGGCTTTTAAAGAAACTCAGAACCAACAAAAGACTTTGATTTTCTTTGTGTACATGGGTGGCATAGGGATGTTAGTTATGAATGGGATAGGGGGTGATTTAGAAGTTAGACATGCTCCATTAGGCTTCTGCAAGACTGCTGCAAACAGGTCATTTGTACTGGCCCCATGTTTTCACCTTTGCTTTAGGCTAGTGAAATGCCATGAACCAAACTTTCTGCAACCCCCTATACCTACCCACTCTATTGCCTAGCATTTTTTGTTACTTCCAAGGAGGGTGCACTTAGATTTGCAAACCCTTTTGTGCCTTTTCTTTTCCCTTTGGCTTTCTTTTGATTTTCTATCTAAAGCTACCCTTATTGCTTCCAAGGCCCCAGATTAAACAGTTGGGAACCTTTCTTTCTCTACCTATCTACTTTACCTGCCAAGATTGAGCTGTTTGGTCATGTTTCTTTCTCTAAACTACTACAAAAATTGAAACATGGCATGACCCAGCTTAGGCTGTTGGATCACCCATCCAGAAGTAGGGAAGCATCAACCAAAACAAGTATACTTCTTCCACAAGAATATGAGATATTTGCATCACCAAAGTAGATCATATTGGCACTTCCCTTGCCAATCATGAAAAATGAAACCTATTGGTATAGGTATCTAACAGAATTGAAACATGTTTAGAGAAAAGTAGATTTGCTTGTACTCTTTGTTGTTAGATATCATTCGATACTAGGGAGATCGGTCTTGTCTGCAAGAACGATTTACCCAACCAACAAGATCCAGGGAAATTTCACTCTCCTATAGTGATCCTTAACAAAGAAATGCGGGTCATACAGATTGAAGCTTCGAGTGACAAAAGTAAATTTCTTGAACTCTTCTATTTGTGAATATGCATGCTTGATATTTCATATCTCGTACAACCTTACCCACAATGGAAGAGTGGGCCAAGGTGCCTTCTTCTTCCGATGCAACCTAGCTGACAATCCTGCCGAGATGTGGTATGACACTTCTTGCATGACGAGCTTGTCCATGGAAAAATTGGGAAAAACATGTGAAGGCTTCTCCACACTGTATATCTGTATGAAGGTGCCAAACGGTGAGGCATACCAATCTGTTATGTCGATCAATGCCTCCATTTCTTCCTTCGACATGCAAGGTGGATTCTGCTCAAATATCATCTTTTACATTGGGGTGACAAAATGGTCTGACAATTGTCTGATGTCTCTGTGGAAGTTGCATTTGGAAAATAGTTTACAATAAGTGTTCACAAAGGTTTAGGGGGAGTTCCGTAATCAATAGAAGTAGGAATGATCCATTTGTTACATGAAGATTTGATTGCTCAAGAAATGAAAGGTGTTCATATCTTATATGATGTACTCTTATTTCATTTAAGTAGCATATTTGATTATGCCTAGAAATGATGGGCACATGAAAACAATTAGTATATATTTACATGCTCCTTTGTTATCAATTGGGATTCTATGTCAATTGGTACACTTTGGTTTATTTGGAGCAACCTTTCGTATATTGGAAATCTCTTCTATCGGTAGCAACCATGGGAGTTTTCCTAGCGCATTATACGATTGGCATGATGAGTACAATTGGTATCATTTTCTATCAACAAAAATCCCTATTTCAAAGTGGCCTAATCTCATGGGCCAGAAAAAATGATAGTTCGTATGCTCACAACCAGTGAGAATTGCCACTAAAGTGGTAGAAAATAAGGAAGTGTGAAAGCTGGTATAATCAACAATTGGTTTCAGCAACATTAATTATACCACTTGCACTTGGATTGGTATAGATATGGATTTTCGTATGGAAGTGACTTTCCATTAATTGTTTTTCATAAGAAAATTCATTAGCCATAGAGTGTCAAAAACTTGATAAAGGTTCAAAAGAGATCATTATATTTTCATGCAGAGCATATCAAATATACATCCAACAATCTTGAGAAGATCAACAACTACAAGAAGACAAAAGGACGTGTGTTCTTGATTTCAAGAGATGTTATCCATCGCCATTGATGTGAAAGAATGAATTTTATCCTCCTAACAAAAATAAAATGGAAATATAATATTGGAGGCTTGTTTACTGATGCTTATTTTTTAAGTGTCTTTGGGTAGGATTGCAAATTAGTGTGGTTGTACGTGAAATTAGATGGAAACATTCAAATTCCTCACTAGAGAGATGTGATCATATATATGTGGCAAGAGAGATATCAACCATTGAGGAGAGAGACAAGTTTACAAGCGAGAGAGAGAAAATTTTGGATGCTCATAATAGAAATGAGCTTCAACAAAGAGATGAATGCTTTGTTTTTCCATTGATTTAAAAAGGGGGGAGATACATCAGCTATAACAGGAGCCTTTCTAATAGCTTGTGAGATGGTGGCGTCAGATCTTGTTATTTTTCTCGGAGAGAGACATCACAACTGGTTCTTGTGGGAGATTTCCATCAAGCTTTTGGGAGATTGATATCAATGCCAAAGGGGAAGATTTCTGGCATTCTTAGGTTGGTAGTTGGTATTGTTTTGTTGAAATTTATGTCAACCTTACCGCATGGATGATATGAATGTGAAAAGAGAGATTGTTGGCATTGTTTTAATGGTTATAGATTTAAAGGAATTTGTTCCCTAAGAGTTGAGCTTAAATTCTTTTGTAGAGAGCATGGTTGGATAGGACTCACAAAGATATTTCCAATGGGATATGGAATCTTTAATAAATCCTTTCAGATCGATTGTTATTCAAGTTTGAGGTTTGGTAGGGTTCCTTGGGTCTCATGATTCCACTAAAATACACCTCATCACGCTTGGGGAGTTTGGTTTAGGGTTAAGTAGGTAGACAATATGGCATTCAAAAGAACATGTGGAACAAAAACTTTCCCATCAAATGCTAAAGAAGCTCACATCATTTTTCTTGGGAATCACGTAAGTGAACCCCTTGATCACTTCATCATGCCCCTAGATCACAACCTGAGATCACATAATCACATCCTACATAATCACATAATCACATCACAAAATTGTTTTCGTTGAAATTGAAAGAAATGAACATCATGCCCCACCAATTTTTATTGTGAGGAATCACCATGAAAATCCATAGTCATGTAGTCTAGTGATAGAGTCTAGAGATGGTCTTAAATAAATAAATAAAAATACAAATAAACTAGAGGCATGGTAAATATATAAAAATATAAATAGACTAGAGGTACGGTAAATAAATAAAACCTCATTTTATATTTATTCCATAAACTTCTTTATATTTACGAAAACTCACAAAATATGTTTTATTTAGGTGAAGCCTATGGACCAAATACCATGGGACAAATAATTATTAATACCATGGGCCAAACACCATATTTATAAAAGAGGTTTAAAGAGGCATGGTAAATAAATAAAAATATACCAAATAAGATTAGAAATCAACATCTAATTATATATGAAGCCTATTGGAGAAATACCACGGTACATAAAATTGATATGATAAATAAATATAAATATAAATAAACGAGAGGCATGGTAAATAAATAAAAAATCTTTTTATATTTACTCCATAACACTCTTTATAATTACTTACTAACACTCAAAAAATAAGTTTTATTTATGTCACCCCTATGGGCCAAAGTATTATTAATACCATGAAAAAAAAAATTATTAACCCTAATATTGATATTAAAAGATTATTGCCCACGGGGCTTTAGATTGACGTGGATGGGTGCACTGTTAAGGAACTCCTTGCCATAGATCAGGTCACATGGTTATTTCTCCTTGACGCCCTTAGGTTAGGCCTTTCTCCTTGACACCCTTAGGTTAGGCCTTGATAGTCTCCAGATGGGATTTCTTTCCCTTTGGGGTTGATCTACCCATATTTTCCTATGTGAAAAAATCATGATATATATTAACTCTAGATATATATGGGAGGGAAGAACAAAGACATAGAGTGATAGAGGTGCCCATATTTTCCTATGTGAAAAAATCATGATATATATTAGCTCTAGATATATATGGGAAGGAAGAACAAAGACATAGAGTGATAGAGATGGAGAGATAGGGGGAGTGACAAGGGAGAGATGGATATAAACTTAAGGATAAGGGAGAGGAGGAATGAAGAGAGAGAGAGAGGGAGATGGGTGGGAGATGTAGAGAAGGGTAAGAGAGGGAGAGGGAGACACAAATATGGAGGGGGAGGGAGAGAAGTAGAGAGGGAGGGAGATAGTGAGAGGATTAGAGAGAGAGAGAGAGAGAGAGATGGGGGAAGAGAGAGGAAGGTAGGAGAGAAAGGGAAAGAGAGTAAGGGTGAGAAAGAGGAATTGCAAGGGAGGAGGAGAGATGGAGGGAAGAAGAAATGCATAGAGAGTGAGAAGTGAATAAAGAAGGAGTGACAAGGGAGAGGTGGAGAGAGAGTGTGTATTTTTAGTGGTGAAATAAAAAGGCAAAGAAAGAGAGATAGAGTGATGGGGGTGAGAGAAGGAGAGAGGGAGTGATATAGTAATAGTTTCAGAGAGAGAGGGAGATAGAGTGATCGGGGAGGTGGAGAGAGGGAGGTGAGAGAGATAGGAAGGAAGAGAGAGGGGAAGAAGAAGAAAGAAATAGAGGGAGAAATGTAGAGATAGAGAGAGAGAGAGAGAGTGACAACGAAGTGATGGAGAGAGGGTGAGGGAAAGAGGATAGTGGGGTGAAGAGAGAGAGAAGGAGAGACAACGAAGGAGAGAAGGGGAAGAGGGAGAGGTAGAGAGGAAGATGGAGGGAGGGAGAGATATAGATATGGAGAGAGAGTGTGTACGTTTGGGGTGTGAGATAAAGAGAGGGCATAAGAAATAGAAACATAGATATGAATATAGATACTATATAGTAATATATAACCAGCCTAGATCCATGTTAACCCGGATGCAAACCTTTCCTCAAGTTTTGCACTTAAAAAAGAGGCTTGCACCTCATGAGATTGGACCCCTCTTGACGCTTGATAGATCTGGGTTAAGATGGATCTAGGCTGGTATTTTTATTTATTTACCATTTCATAAACCTCTTTATATTTTAAATTTATATTGTGTTTAAACATTACAATACATTTTTATGTGAGATCTACCCCCATACTCTCGGTTGTAGAGAGCCTCTTGGTGCAATCAATCTAATTATTAGTATGTGTAAATCCAATATAAATTTAAAATATAAAGAGGTTGATGAACACTAAAAAGATATGTATGGTAAATAAATAAAAATAAAAATAGAAAAAAGTGGAGTTATGGTAAATAAACAAAAGCTATTTTTATACTTACTCCAAAAGTATGGTAAATAAATATAAATATAAATAAACTAGAGGCATGGTAAATAAATAAAACCTATTTTTATAATTAATCCATAAACCTCTTTCTATTTATGAAAGCTCAAAAAAGAGGTTTTATTTAAGTGAAGCCTCTAGGCCAAATACCATATTTTTGAAAAAAAGGTATGGTAAATTAATAGAAATATAAATAAACGAGAGGTATGGTAAATAAATAATTTTATTTTTATTTTTTTTTTATATATATATACTCCATAAGTCACCTTATATTTAAGGAAACTCCAAAAACAGGTTTTATTTAGGTGAAACCTATGGGCCAAATACCATGGGCCAAATTATTATTAATACCATGCAAAAAAACATTGTTAACCCTAATATTATTATTAATAAAAATAAATATGGCACATGGTGTTGACCCATGGTATTGAGAATTAATGGTACTGACCCATGGTATTCGTCTGGAATGTAGCTTATTTAAAGGGGGTAATTAAACCAACATAGATCCATGTAGAGTCTCGACCTACATGGATAACATTTTAACTCAGTTATAAAAAAAATCAATTATTAATTTTATTATTTTTTATAAATTATTACTAGTAGTTTTTAAGCCCCACGTTTATGATAACCCATGGTATTGATCCATGGTAATATCATGGTATTTGTGTGAGCATAGACTATTTAAAGGTGGGAATTCTATCAGCTTAGATCCATCTTGATTCTAGATCTACCAAGTGCTTAGATGGATAAATAGATTTGATCCCTCTAAAAGCTTGGTAGATGTGGAGTTAAGATGGATATAGGTTGGTTTTTATGATAATGAAATTAAATAGACATAGGAAATTATATTGTAAAAAATATCTTGAGGTGAATGGTTAAAGCTACTTTTACTCACTTCACAAATTTTAGTAAAAAATACCAATATCTCCATTAATATTGTTTTTTTTTTTTATTTAACACAAAAATTCAAAACATTAAATTCTTATCACTCTTTATGCAACAAAAAAGAAATTGTCTCTGCCTAGATAGATTTCTCATGATATACTGCAATGTTGGATATAGATTTTCTGATTAATGTCACAAACCATTTTTCAAACGTTCTCAATATGATATGTTGATGAAAAAGTTATAAAGTAGTGATGTTGCATTACTTGTTTGAAAAATATGCTGGTTTATACAATCTTTCACCTTCTCTGGTATTCTTACTTTGTTGTAATGATCTGTAGGGGTTGGTCCATGCACCATTTTGTCCTAAAAAGCTGAGATTGCACACCAAAAAGGAAATTAATCCACATGTTGCAACACTATTAAAGAATGCAAGATGTACGTATCATGGTAGTGAATTATGCTAATAAGCAATTTAGATCGAGAGATAATAAATCTACGTTTATATATTGATTGGAAGGCTCATCACTATGGTAATTTCTTTCCATTAGATCCCCTTCAAGCCTTTGGGATACCTACGAACTTTCTTATATTATATAGTTTGGGCTTACTATGTGTTGGAATAAATAAACATGATGGAATAAGAAAGAAATTTGATTTGCATTTATCTTAAGTGGGGGAATTAGATCTCTCTTTGGCATAACCTTATTTAAAATGGATCTATACTTATAAATATCTTAATTCAATTTTCATTTCAAAAAGTGATTATGCTTACAATAATGCCATAAATTTGTATCTCATATACTTATAATTCATTATGGCTATTTCTTGAGCAGATATGTCAACAACCTATAGGCGTGAACAGTGTCATGTATTACATTCCCATAATAGCACAATTGGATGGATTTGCATGGAACTCAACTTCTGTCTCATTTTCCATGATAATTGAAGCAAGTTCAATCTAGAATTTATCATGGTAAATAAGAGAGAAGTTGAGTTCGATGAAAATCCAACCAATTGCACTATTGTGGTATGTAATACATCACACTACTCATGCCTACAGATTGTTGAAAAATCTGTTAAAGAAATAGGCTGAATGAATTACAATGTGTATGAGATAGAAATATATTGCATCTCAATGTATGCAACATCACTTTCTGAAATGAACATTGGATTCAGTTATTTACGATCACAGATCTGTTTTAAATACAATTTAGCATGACCCGAGAGATCCAATTTCTTATGATCCAATATTATTTAAATGTTTTGTACACTTTTTTTTTTTTTATTTATAGATTTTTAAATTTTTTTATTTGGAGAGACATGAGAAAAATTTCAACTTGGACACACACCCTTACCCATACTGAACTTTTATGAAACCACATTATTTAAAGGGTTTGTATAGCTATTTAATTTAGTTTTTTTTTTTTTTTTTTAAATTTTTTATTTAGATGTACATGATCGAAATTTTAGCTTGGACATACACTCTTACACATCATAATGGGCTATAAAATAAACCTCTAAACTAAAAAAATACTAACTTGAAACCCAACAACAATCAGTGCCAATCGAATTTATTTCTTATTTCACATATCGTTGTATTTATTTCTTATTTCACATATCGTTGTATATATTTACCGTAAGGAATTAACTTATATTATATAGTTAGGTTATAATTCTATTCCCTTATTCGTAAGGTTATACTCTAATGTTCATAGTGCCTATTGGTGCGGGGTTTCTAATGGATACGATTTTGATTTCACCACAATTGAGCTGTCATACCACACTTATTATGTTATATTTAGAATTTCCCATTACCATTTTATTTGAGGACGGGTATTGGGTTTGATTATTGTCTTTGCTTATAATAAAGATAAAATAGTATTTTGTTTGAAATTGATGTAATGTTAATTCTGTAATCGGTTTACCCTTTAGTAACTAGGTAATGATTAATTAAATGAGAATAAAGGGATATTTAATGTATAAGATAGAAATTTATTAAATTAATTATTAATTTATTTTGTGGGGAATATTATTGATAGAATTTGATAGACATGAGTGTCAATTATGGTTTACATTTTATTTCTTTATGAGGTATCTGTCCTAATTGAGATGCTCACTTTGACTCTCCTTACTTCTCTCAATTACCTTTCATTTCTTGGTTGTAGGCAAAATAGTTGTCCTACTTTATACACCAAAAAATAAAACCTAAAACAGGTGTAACCGAGAACTAAAACCTTAAAGAAAAAAATAAAATCTAAAACTAAAACCTAAAACTAAAACTAAACATGAAAACTAAAACCTAAACCTGAAACTAAATTTACACCTAATACTAAAAGATATGAGAATAGTAAGAAAATATAAACTAAAACTAGAAAAAGTCTATGGATGAATAGTAAAATAAAAAAAAAAATTTCATTGATTACATAATTGATTTAATATAAAAAAATAAAAATAAATCAATCTATATGTCAAGATTATAAAATATAAATTGTTTTACATTCAGTAAATTAAGAGGTAAAACAGAATGAAAATCTTAAGAAATATAAAGTTAATTGAAAAATAAAATAAAAAGATGGTTCCCCTCATAAATTATTATTTTAATAAAAATCTAAAAGAGTGCCCATAGTCTTAGAAGCTATTTTGCATGAGTCCAAGCTTAAAGTGTGGTAGGAGCTCTATTATAGATTTGCATATGTTCAATTTTTGTTGGGATTGAGACTTGGTGCATCCTTATTTTAGACTTATGCATCCTTATTTTTTTAGGGGTTTCATAATTTTTAATCTTATGCAATATTTCATATCCAATCATCTTGTACTAAGTTGTGGTACATTATTTGAATACATACCTCTAGCTTATTTTAATATGACACGAGAGTTAATTTCAAAATATATTTTCCTAAGCTTCCCAAATTATAATTAAGGCGTGTCAAACTTATAGAATCAAGAACTTTATCAATCGCGATCATTGACACTATCATAGAAACATAAATTGTATTTTGTTGGAAATTGAGTTTTCCTATATATCCAACACATGAATAAAGAACTCTATGCATTGTTATCATTGGGACTATCTTCTAAACATAAATTTTTTTGATTGACAATTCATTTTTCCTATATATCCAACATTTGAATAAGAGAGGGAAAATAAAAAATAAACTCAGAAAGCAATTAAGAGATGGATTAAGTATTTTGCAAACATGTGCATTTAATAGGATACAATAATACCAATGTTATTAATCATTTGCAATTAGCTATATATTATATATATATTATATATCACCAAATAATGAATATAAATGTACAATTTGTTACTTACTGCATCTTGTTAGTTAGAAATAAATTGACATCTGTGTTCCTAATAGAAACATTAGATGCAAAGTATTGAACAATCCACAATTTTTTTTTTGTAAACTACTGCATTTCTATTATCTACATCAAACTTGAAAATACAAACATAGAAACCTCAATCCGCCCAAATGGGAAACCGTATCTATTGGTTCCTCTTCATCAAACATTCACTACTGTTTTTCGCTCTACATACTTTCATTAAAAACTTGCAGGCCATTAAACCTTTTTATTCCAAATGTTTCCAAAAACTATTCTTTCAAAGATCTTCTAAAAGACCTATCTTTACTACCACTATTTTGACATGCAAACTAATTTCCAAAATCAGAGCATTAGCATCTAAATTCAAAAAAAGACGGAAAACAAGCCTCTTAATTCCCCACGCTTCCCCTTTTGATTTCATTACTGTCTTTGGTCTTCACCAGCTCCTTCAGCATCTCCCGAATCTCGTTAATTTGTTCGTTCTATTGACGCAGCACCCCTTCAACGTTCGCCACCTCCTTCTTCGTAGCCGACGTTTCCTGAGCCATTTCCACCATGATGGAGGAGCATCCAGCTCTGAGGAGGCAGAATGAGGCTGGCAGTCTCAGATAGAAACAGAACACACAGTCACTACGTATAACTGGACAGGTGTCAAAGCCTTGTCGGTTATTTCATTTCATTTACTGGTTTTATTTACTTTTTTTTTATATGCTGATAGGATTCGGTTAAATTAGTTCATACACTGATTCTGCTTTTATTTGGGAATTAGAAACAGAAACATAACTGTTAGTTAAATTAATTTTCCTTAAAAGCATTATGTTAGTTTTAGACAGTTAGAAAAGAAACAGTTGCCCAAATCTGTTGGGACAGTTCAACTGAGAAAGAACAGTTAGGTTCTTTGAGTTTAAAGATAGCAGGATATGATTGTAAGAGGTTCCTCTCTCTGACGAAAGAAACAAAAGGAGAAAACTACAGTCATTTCATAATAGATTGTCATTTCAAAATAGATTTTCGATGATTGCTTCATTCTTTTAAACATCACTGTAATAGTCTATTTTCTCTTATATCATAATATAAGTTACTGTACAATCCAATCGTGTGTTATATAAAAGACAAATACGATTCATAAGTGGAGTAGGCGTGACAGTCGACATACTGTCCGATAGAACATATCCAAGGACGCATACACACAGGTCAACACCAGACGAATGCATGGTAGCGGACGCTGACAGGCAAGACATTTTCATACACAAAGAACAGAAGTTGGTACGCACGAATAGAAGAATCACAGGTATTCCACAAGAACCCTCGATTAATTAACCAGAAAGTTAAGTGTTGTAGCAGAGTAAATTCAAATACTGTAACATTTCATAAGATTGTACAAACCCTTGCTTACTGTTCAGAGTTTCTAAACAAATCCGCGCATTATAACCAAACCAAACCAGAATCTAAGAGCAGAACCAAAAACATTACCGTTTAACATTCGAGCAGTAAGATACAAGTAACAGCATTTGAGAAATTGGCACAGCCATAACGCGACGAGCATTTCATTATCCGAAATAACCAGTACAGAGAAGGGTTTTCAAAAACCACGACAACCCAGGTCATCAAATGACTGGGTAATGGCATACCAGGAAGGGTTTAGCACAACCAGAGGTCCAAACCTCAGAACGAAAGACCAACTGTAAAAATAATTACATTGCAAGGCGGAAAAACTAGAAATAAGGAACCAGTGCACAGCTACAGAGAGCTACTGCGTCTAAAGGAAACAACCCAACAAAAATCTCATCGCACAGGCGATAACCGAACCTACAAGGGTCGACAGAACCTCTACAGAACCTATAAAAGACATGTGAATGTGGAGAACACTACCCGTTTAATGCAGGCGAGCAAATACAGTGAAGGCCGAGATAACCAAGACCACCAAGCCGCGTCTATTCAATAGAGCCGAGTCACCTACAACCCAAAGAAACACGAATTAGAGAAAAGACACAGGTGTATGTCAACAGCTAACTACAATACTGAAGAAAATTGGAGCGAGATGTTACCTAGTAGCATAGAGACAGAGCTGGGAGAACAAGCCACCACGAAAACCTGAAGAACCGTGGCAGAAAACATTAGAATTGGAAAGAGAAAAGCTAAAACAATTCAAAAGGAACCTGAGCTTACCTTACGGAGAGGCCCAAGCACGTAAACTTGAACGGCAACCTGTAACAGAGTGATTCCCATGGTTAAGCGACAGAAATAGCCCGGGAACATATAATAACCCCTATCAAATGAACAGAAAACAAACTGGGAACTGTACAGAGCCGAGGGTCTTCTTTGCAAACATTTAAAGCCTACCTCCATAACGTTACAGTGCCAGGATACGCATAACAGGACCAGGTTGAACACCAAAAGCCACAGAGGACGGAACCCACGGAGCAGAGCTGGAGCTGAACAATGGAAAGTGCATAGTGATAATGGAAGGGTTGACAAAAGGACGCGGGAAGATATAGGGACGAACCAGCGGATGTAGGTTACCACCCGGTAACGCAGGTCACAACCCTAAACCCATATACCGAAACCAGTACCGTTGCAATAAAGTCAACATAAAGGTTTGCAGGACGACAGTCATATCAGCAGGATATTTTGAGAACGACGGGAGGATACTTTCGAGAAAGGCGGGACGCCATCATAAGTGGTATCAGAGCCAGGTTTTTGAGTCAGAACTAATGGAACAGGTAGATGGTGAAGGTGAAGCAAGAGGAAGAGGAAGAGGATGAGTAGTCCACAGGCCAGTAGATGGTGGATTACGAGAGGAGATAAGAGTTTTGTGTGAGAGATTGGCAGTGATAGAGGCTGGAGGAAGAAGAAACCCAGCAGACAACAGTGATGAAGAAGTAGTCGAACCAGAGGAGGATGAGTATGAGGGAGTAACACCGGAACTGAAATTATTAAAGTCAGTTTTGCTGTCCAGTCATAAACCGAGGCATGAGTTTCCTACCTATGACGGAAGTTTATCGGCAGATGTGTTGTTAGATTGGCTGAGTGAGGTTAACAAATTTTTTGAGTTTGAGGAAACCAGTGAGGACAAACAAGTAAAGTTTGCTGCCACTAAGCTGAAAGGACATGCGTCCTTGTGGTGGGACAGCGTTCAGGCGGAAAGGAAAAGGTTGAACAAACAGCCAATCAAGAAATGGGCCAGAATGGAAGCAAAGCTGAAGGAGAAGTTCCTACCAAAAGATTATCAAATCATGTTGTACAGGCAGGTACAGAACCTGAAACAAAGAGGAATAGCTGTTAGGGAGTTTACAGAGGAGTTCTACAAGTTAAATTTGCGAGCAGGTTATGTGGAAGATACCTCAGAGAAAACAGCCAGATTTGTAAATGGCTTAAGAGGGGAGATCTTGGACGAAATTGGTATTCTTTCACCACAAACATTGGATGAAGCCTATCAGTTTACACTGAAGGCAGAGGAGAAGATAAATAGGAAGCAGAACACCAGGAGAGGAGGTGGTTCTGGCAGAGGAAAAGGTACAGTTTATCGCAGAGGTAGAGGTGCAAGTCCAAATGAGGAGGGCAGCAGTTCCAAATCTGCTGGCGCAACAGATAGGGACAACAACAACAGGGAAGGACGACCAACTCAGAGAGGACGAGGGTTTGGTCGGGGCAGAGGGACTGTCCAGTGTTACCGTTGTCATAAATTGGGACACAAGTCTTATGACTGTCCTGAAGGTGAACCAGCAGGCGGGAGAGGAACTTATGTTGCTCAGCTAGAGGATGCTGAGGAGACACCTCAAGAAGTGGAAAATACACCTAAAACAGGCGAAGCCTTGGTGCTAAATAAACTGTTGTTAAAACCAGCAAAGGAAGTTGCAGAACCAGATCAGCGAAAGGCTTTGTGTCGCACTATTTGTAAGTCACGAGGTAAGTGCTATAAGGTGATCATTGACAGTGGAAGTACCGATAATTTGGTAGATGTGGAGATGGTGGAGAAGCTGGGATTGAAGAAGCTGAAGCATCCCACTCCCTACAAAGTATCGTGGTTGCAGAAGGGGCATCAACTGTTAGTTGATGAACAGTGTGAAGTGGAGTTTCAAATCGGCAAGTACAAGGACAAGATCCTTTGCGATGTGATGCCAATGGACGTATGTCATTTGCTGTTAGGACAACCTTGGCAGTTTGACAGAAGTGCAGTTCATGATGGGAAGGATAACTGCTATAAATTTGTGAAAGATGGGATCAAGCATATGCTTGTACCCATCAAAGAGGAAAATACAGCAGAAGCTAGTGGAGTGAAAGCACTGCTGTTAGGAGGGAAAGAATTCATAAAGCAGATTGAGGACAACGAGATAAATTTTGCTGTCATAAGGAGACCAAGAGCAGTGGTACTCCACACACAGGTTTCAGATTTACCAGAAGAAGTTCAGAGGTTGCTGCAGGATTTTGGAGACATTGTGGTGGATGATCTTCCAGATGAGTTTCCACCTAGGAGGGGTATTAGTCACTG
>APFE030900548.1:45716-60766 GCA_000404065.3 Pinus taeda | reverse complement strand
AAACAGGTCCAAGAGTTGTTGGACAAAGGTTTGATTCGGGAGAGCATGAGCCCATGTGCAGTACCTACTGTTTTGGCTCCAAAGAAAGGAGGAGAGTGGAGAATGTGTACGGATTCCAGGGCGATTAACAAAATTACTGTTAGGTACAGGTTTCCCTTACCAAGGATGGATGATATGATGGATTGTCTGAGTGGAGTGACTTACTTTTCAAAGATTGATTTGAAGAGTGGATATCACCAGATCCGGATTCGTGAGAGAGATGAATGGAAAACCGCTTTCAAGACAAATGAGGGCTTATACGAATGGCTGGTGATGCCGTTTGGTCTGAGCAACGCTCCCAGCACGTTCATGCACCTGATGAATGAAGTGTTGAAGGAATTTAACGGTAAGTTTGTTATAGTTTACTTGGATGATATTCTGATTTTTAGTAAGACCAAGGAGGAGCATTTCAGACATTTGCAGAGTGTGTTGAGAAAATTACAGCAAAACAAGCTGTTAATTAACTTGAAGAAATGTACCTTTTCTCAGCGAGAACTGATATATCTGGGTTTTGTTATTGCGGAGAATGAATTAAAAATGGACCCAGAAAAAGTGGCAGCTATAGTTGGCTGGCCTTCTCCTAGAAGTTTATTCGAAGTTCGAAGTTTCCATGGACTTGCCAGTTTTACAGGAAATTCATCAGAAATTTCAGCGAGATTTGCGCACCAATGTTGGATACAATCAAGAAAGTGAATCAGCCTTTTCACTGGATTGAAGCAGCAGAAAACAGTTTTCAGATCTTGAAGAAGAAGATTACTGAAAGACCTGTGTTGAGACTGCCTAATTCCAATAGACTTTTTCAAGTTCGTTGCGACGCCAGTGGTACAACCATTGGAGCAGTCCTGAGCCAGGAGGACCGACCAGTTGCTTATTTCAGCGAAAAACTAAATGAGAGTAGACAGAAGTACTCGACCTATGACAAAGAATTTTATGCCATTGTACAGGCTTTGAAACATTGGCGACATTATCTATTGGGTAACGAATTTGTTTTATTTTCTGACAATTCTACGTTACAGTACATTATGCAGCAGCATAAATTAAACCACAAGCATGCAGCTTGGGTTGAGTACCTGCAAAGTTTCACGTTTGTACTAAAGCACATTAGTGGGCAATCAAATAAGGTAGCAGATGCGCTTAGTCAAAGAACATTGCTGTTACAGGAGAGCACAATGCAGATCTTAGGATTTGAACATTTGAAAGAGCTGTATCCGACTGACACCAAGTTTATGGAAGCCTATGAGGCTTTCCAGAACCCGCTGTTACGAAATGACAGCAAGTGGCTGGATTATAATTTACAGGAAGGATTGCTGTTCAAAGGAGGGCAGTTATGCATTCCCAACTGTTCTATGCGGGAAAATATCATACAGGAAAAACACAGTGGAGGCCTAGCGGGACACTTTGGAATTGACAAAACCATTGCTCAGTTACAACACTTCTATTTTTGGCCTAAATTGCAGCGGGATGTACAGAGGTATGTGACTAGATGTAAAACTTGTCAATTGGCAAAAGGTCATAGTCAGAACACTGGACTTTACATGCCATTGCCCATTCCTAGTCGACCTTGGGATTCGGTCAGCATGGATTTTGTACTTGGTTTTCCAAAGACACAACGCGGCTTTGATTCAGTGATGGTTGTAGTCGACCGATTTTCGAAGATGGCACACTTTGTACCGTGCAGGAAAACCAGCGACGCTACTTACATAGCACACCTTTTTTTTACAGAGATTGTGCGGTTACATGGACTTCCACGAACCATTATCTCTGACAGGGATGTCAAGTTTACAGGTCATTTCTGGAGAACCCTGTGGAAAAAGTTAGATACTCAGTTGCAGTTCAGCTCCGCTTATCATCCGCAGACAGACGGACAGACAGAGGTAGTGAACCAGAGTCTGGGGAATTTGCTCAGAAGTCTAACAAGTGAAAATTCCCGGACTTGGGATCGTGTACTGGCACAGGCGGAATTCGCATACAACGATTCCCCTAACCATAGGACAGGTTACAGTCCATTCCAAATACTGTACGGCATGCATCCGCGAGGAGTGCATGAGTTACGAGATTTGGGGAAACTGGAAAAACGGAGCGCTGATGGGGAAGATTTTGCCCAAGCTATGAGCAAACTGCACGAACAGGTTAAGCTAAAACTACAGGACAGCAGTCAGAGGTACAAACAACGAGCTGATACAAAACGCCGGGAAGTTCAGTTTAATGTCGGGGATGAAGTACTTGCGTACTTACGCAAGGAACGATTTCCAAAGAGAGAGTACAGAAAGCTCAAGTTTAAGAAGATCGGGCCCTGCAAGATCATTCGCAAGTTTTCTGCGAACGCTTATGAGATACAGTTGCCACCAGGGATTGGTATTTCCCCTATTTTCAATGTGGCAGATCTGTTCCCTTATGTTGCAGGTTCAGCAGATGATGCAGTAGAAGAGCCACCGCGGGACACCAAATTGGAGGGAGATTCATGGACAAGACAGATGCCGATGGCACCACCCATCGAGATTGAGGGAATTCTGGACACACAGGTAGCCAAGCGCACACGCAGGAAGGAGTATTTGCAGTACTTGGTAAAGTCGAAGAACCGTCCAATAGAGGACAGTTCGTGGCTTAATGAGACACAAATACAAAAGGCGGGCTACTCTGTTGACGACCTCATGGAACGGAGCCATGACTTTTTGTCACCCCGGGAGCCTGATGCAGGAGCATCCAGCTCTGAGGAGGCAGAATGAGACTGGCAGTCTCAGATAGAAACAGAACACACAGTCACTACGTATAACTGGACAGGTGTCAAAGCCTTGTCAGTTATTTCATTTCATTTACTGGTTTTATTTACTTTTTTTTATATGATGATAGGATTCGGTTAAATTAGTTCATACACTGATTCTGCTTTTATTTGGGAATTAGAAACAGAAACATAACTGTTAGTTAAATTAATTTTCCTTAAAAGCATTATGTTAGTTTTAGACAGTTAGAAAAGAAACAGTTGCCCAAATCTGTTGGGACAGTTCAACTGAGAAAGAATAGTTAGGTTCTTTGAGTTTAAAGATAGCAGGATATGATTGTAAGAGGTTCCTCTCTCTGACGAAAGAAACAAAAAGAGAAAACTACAGTCATTTCATAATAGATTGTCATTTCAAAATAGATTTTCGATGATTGCTTCATTCTTTTAAACATCACTGTAATAGTATATTTTTTCTTATATCATAATATAAGTTACTGTACAATCCAATCGTGTGTTATATAAAAGACAGATATGATTCATAAGTGGAGCAGGCGTGACAGTCGACATACTGTCCGATAGAACATATCCAAGGACGCATACACACAGGTCAACACCAGACGAATGCTTGGTAGCGGACGCTGACAGGCAAGACATTTTCATACACAAAGAACAGAAATTGGTACGCACGAATAGAAGAATCACAGGTATTCCACAAGAACCCTCGATTAATTAACCAGAGAGTTAAGTGCCGTAGCAGAGTAAATTCAAATACTGTAACATTTCATAAGATTGTACAAACCCTTGCTTACTGTTCAGAGTTTCTAAACAAATCCGCGCATTATAACCAAACCAAACCAGAATCTAAGAGCAGAACCAAAAACATTACCATTTAACATTCGAGCAATAAGATACAAGTAACAGAATTTGAGAAATTGGCACAACCATAACGCGACGAGCATTTCATTATCCGAAATAACCAGTACAGAGAAGGGTTTTCAAAAACCACGACAACCCAGGTCATCAAATGACTGGGTAATGGCATACCAGGAAGGGTTTAGCACAACCAGAGGTCCAAACCTCAGAACGAAAGACCAACTGTAAAAATAATTACATTGCAAGGCGGAAAAACTAGAAATAAGGAACCAGTGCACAGCTACAGAGAGCTACTACGTCTAAAGGAGACAACCCAACAAAAATCTCATCGCACAGGCGATAACCAAACCTACAAGGGTCGACAGAACCTCTACAGAACCTATAAAAGACATGTGAATGTGGGGAACACTACCCGTTTAATGCAGGCGAGCAAATACAGTGAAGGCCGAGATAACCAATACCACCGAGCCGCGTCTATTCAACAGAGACGAGTCACTTACAGCCCAAAAAACATGAATTAGAGAAAAGACACAAGTGTATGTCAACAGCTAACTACAATACTGAAGAAAATTGGAGTGAGATGTTACCTGGTAGCGTAGAGACAGAGCTGGGAGAACAAGCCACCATGAAAACCTAAAGAACCGTGGCGGAAAACATTAGAATTGGAAAGAGAAAAGCTAAAACAATTCAAAAGGAACCTGAGCTTACCTTACGGAGAGGCCCAAGCACGTAAACTTGAACGGCAACCTGTAACAAGGTGATTCCAGTGGTTAAGCGACAGAAATAGCCCGGGAACATATAATAACCCCTATCAAATGAACAGAAAACAAACTGGGAACTGTATAGAGCCGAGGGTCTTCTTTGAAAACATTTAAAGCCTACCTCCATAACGTTACAGTGCCAGGATACGCATAACAGGACTAGGTTGAACACCAAAAGCCACAGAGGACGGAACCCACGGAGCAGAGCTGGAGCCGAACAATGGAAAGTGCATAGTGATAATGGAAGGGTTGACAAAAGGACGCGGGAAGATATAGGGACGAACCAACGGATGTAGGTTACCACCCAGTAACGCAGGTCACAACCCTAAACCCATATACCGAAACCAGTACCGTTGCAATAAAGTCAACATAAAGGTTTGCAGGACGACAGTCATATCAGCAGGATATTTCGAGAATGAAGGGAGGATACTTTCGAGAAAGGCGGGATGCCATCACACCATCTCTGCCGCTACGTGCTCCATGGCCTTGGCCAAGAGATGCTTCAGTACCTAGTACATGTGAAGAGCTCAACGGTAAAGGGTTAATCTGCCTCTGGTGTTGCCTGGGTCAGGCAGCTGGGTTGTACATTCTTCCATCTCTGGGTCAAATGGTTCCTCCAAGACTCTGTCTTCCATAACATCAATGATTTTCCGTATGTCCTCATTTGTCTCGAGATTGTATGCCTGTTCTGCTTCATGCACCACCATGCAGATAGATTTCTTCCCCCTTTTTCGCCTTCCCTGAGGCTGATTCCCTTCCTCGTTGATGTTAGCTTGCCGGGGTCTACCTCTACTTCTTTGTTCGTGAGCTTTCCTTCTTCCATCCTTTCTACCTGCCTTAGTACCTTTGTTGCTCTGACCTGTTTCAAAAGTCTTACTCCGATAACCCTCGTCCTAGTTATTCTCCATTTCGTCTGAGCTTTCAATTTCAATTTTTACTCTGCTCCGTTCAAATTGCCTGTCTCCGAATGCCTCCCACTCTGCCTAGACTCCTTTATCCCAGCTTGCTGCCATTTTGGTTCATTTGAGGTGTTGATTTTGGTTCCTCTGCCAGGTCTCACCTTTCCTCACCACCTTCTTCAACTTCTTGCTGTCTTCCATCCTTCTCTTGCTCCGCCTTATAGAATTCTCGACACCTTTTCATTTATGATGAGTTTGCTCTCCACTTCCTTTCTTCCTTGCAACTTGAATGATGCTCTCTTCGGTGGTTTCCGAGTTTGTTTTGGACTACGTACCTGCTGCTCTGAATTGTCATTAAATGCTAATGACAGGGTGGTGAGGCCGTCGTCCTTCTATCCTGTCTTCACTACCGAATAAACCTGCCTTATCTTCCCGCTCCAGTTCTTCACGGTTTTTTTATTACCATTATGTTGTTTCATGGTTATCATTGTCTATGAGTAGTTTTAAACTGTCCCATCTTGTCATCGCTGCTTGATTTGTCCAGCTGTCATCCACTTTCCCCAATAATTCCTTACTTCCCCAATTGGCTAGGCAATCTGCAGGCTTATTTCCTTCTCTCCTGACATGCGATGTGATTTTGTATTCAATACCTTTCAATGTTTCTTCAATTTCTTGGACTATACTCGTTGTTCTCCAGCTTTTGACAACCTTCTCCCATTGTTTCCCTTGTATTAATTTTCGAATGGTGGATATGACTAGGGTTGAATTGCCTTCGATCTCTATCTTTCTATATCCATTTCTTGTAGCACTTTTGAGGCCCTGGTAAGCTGCCATAAATTCCGCTTCGTTATTACTCATTGTTCCTCCATGTTCTGCATAGATCCATTCTACCTCTCCTTGTCTGCTTCTAAAGATTCCTCCAAATCCTGCTGGACCTGGATTCCCCTTAGCCGCTCCGTGAAAGTTAAGCTTGATAAACCCTTCCCGAGGCTTACGAAAGACAACAAGACTTTGGCCAGCGATAGGTTGGTGTTGCTTTGCTTTTTGTTGAAAGACCATCCCTTGTTCCAGGTTCAGCCTTTTTAGGTTTTCTGCTTCTTCCTCAGAGGTCTTCCAATCTTCCTCTGTCCAAATGTCTGCAAGGATTGATTCTCTAAATTGTCTTAGGGTCCTTTGCCAGACTTCTTTCGGGTTTGATATTTTCCCCTGGAAGATTCATCCATTTCTCTCTTTCCAAATATTCCGCACATTGAAACCTACCACCATGTTCCAGGCTCTTCTTACCACCGAGCTTTTAAACTTTCCTTCTCCCCATTTACATAGAGTTTGTATTATATCCTGTGGATTTCGTTCAGTGTCGAAAATAAATCTTTAGTCTTATCCCATTGGAACTGGTCCATTTTGCATCCATTGAGAAGGTGTTCCTGGTCTTCTACATCTTGGTAACAGAGGCAACATCTTGATGGGCCTGAGAATCCTCTTTTTTGGATTCGGTCTGAAGATAGAATGCGTTTTCTCCCTACCAGCCATACGAACATCTTTATCTTCAGCCACCATTTATTTTTCCACAGCTTCCTCCATTTCTTCTCATCTTGCCCCTGCTCTTGCTGGATTTTTACATTATATGCTTCCCTAATAGTGAAAGTTCCTTTGTTTTCTTTACCCCATCGTAGAATATCATTGCCTCCTCTATTTTTTATTTTCTTGGAATCTAATTCCTTACTAAACATTGTTTTTTGTTCCTCCGTTGCATTCCTGTTCCAGTCTTCCATTGGTTTCCATTCCCTCCATTCTTCATTTCCTCTTCCTTCTATCCAATAATATTTGACCCTAATGAGTTCTCTGTCCATACCTGTTCTATAGATGTCCTGCATTCCTTGTAGATTCAACATTTTCTCCCTTTGTTGCCACGCTTCCTCCCAAAATCTCGCATTCTGACCCCCTCTGATTTCCTAAAATATACGTCCATCAACTAATTCTCTGCTTTGGTTAGTCAGGTTCCATATATCTGATCCTCGAGGTGTTTCTTGTTTCCTTAATATTTCTTCAGGAGTTGATGGCATATTATATTTTGCTATCCATATTTCTTTCCAAAGGCCCTTCCCTCCTTTCATCCATCTCCATCTTAATTTGGCTGCTAGAACTTGATTTAGGATCGATGGGTCCCTTAGACCTAGTCCACCTCTTTCTTTTGGTTTGGTTAGGCTATCCCATGAGCAGAGTGCCCATTTATTTTGTTGCTTAGGTCCTCCCCATAGAAATTTTTTGTATATCTCTATCAGCTTGTTACATATCCCTTTTGGTACTGCCATTACTGATAAATGATATATCGGGATCACCTGGATGGTCGATTTAAGCAAAACTACCCTTGCAGCAAGATTCAGAGTACGGAAAGACCAATTTTCCATTCTTTTCATGATATTTTCCAAGATAGACTTCCAGTTTCCTATTTTAAGGGATGATGAGTCTAGCATAGTTCCTAAATACTTTGTTGGGAGTTCCCCTTTTCTATAGCCCAAGGTCCTGGTTAAATGATTTTTGATGGGTTCCACTATATTAAAAAAGAATGTTCTTGATTTTTCGTTATTTACCTCCATACCTGAACCTTTCATAAACACCTCTATAATTCTCTTTATCCTTCTCACCTCATTCAAGGATACTTTGCAGTATATCATTATGTCGTCCACGAACTGTTGGTGGGTGACAGTAGTATGATTGCCCCATAATCTCAGACCCTGGATTTTCCTTTCTATTAATTCGTTTTTGAAATATCTACCTAATCCTTCTGCTGCTATTATGAAGAGAAAGGGGGATAGGGGATCCCCTTGTCGAAGTCCTCTTGAAGCATTAAAAGTAGTAGATGGGGCTCCATTTAGCAGGATGGAGAAATTCGGTGTGGAAATCATGCTTAAGACCCACTTCACCCATCTGTCACAGAATCCAAAGGCTTGAAGGATGGTTTCTAGATATCTCCAGTTTAACCTGTCATAGGCTTTTGACAGATCTAATTTTATCAGCATTCCTTTTTCCTTATTTATTTTCAGAGTGTGGATTACTTCCTGGGCCACCACTAATCCATCTAGAATCTGTCTTCCTTCTACAAACCCAGTTTGTTCTGGGGATATAATGTTCGGGAGAATAGATTTCATCCTCTGGGCCACCACTGATGCCACTATCTTATAGATAATGTTACATAAGTCTATAGGGCAAAAGCCTTCAGCTTGATCCGCTTGGGAAGTTTTAGGAATAAGATTCAACAAGGTTGAGTTTATACCTGGCCATATTCTTTGATTGAAACTAGCTTCCTCCACCACATCTAGAACCTCTTCAGCAAGGAAGTGCCATCCTGCTTGGTAGAATTCTACTGTGTACCCATCTAGCCCGGGAGCCTTTTTCCTTTTCATATTCCTGACTGTTTCCTCCACTTCTTCCATTGTAACTTTCCTCATCAGAGCCAAATTCTGATCCCTAGTTACCAATTTAGGAATCTCCATGCTTATCTTCATTATAGATTCTGTTCTATTGTCTTGAGTTTCATTTAATAAGTTTTTGAAATGATTAACCAAAACTTTTTCAATTTCTTCATGCTGGAGGACTCGTTGGCCTTCTTGGTTTTTTATGGAGAAAATTATGTTTCTTTGTCTATGTTGTATCATTGCTTTATGGAAGAACTTAGTATTCCTTTCCCCTTCTTTAAGCCACTGAACCCTTGACTTCTGTCTCCATAAGATATCTTCTTGTTTCCTTCTTTCTTCTAGCTGGTTTATTATAATTCCTTCTTCCTTTATTCTATCTTCATGTATACCTTCTAGAATATCCAACTACTGTAGCTCTTCCATTCTTTGCTCTAGGCACTTTTTCACTTCCAGTATATTTCCAAATTCTTCTTTATTCCACTTTTTTATTTTGTCTTTCAACTCCTTTAATTTGAGTTGGAAGGTGAGCATTTTATTTTTTCCTTTTTGTTCACTCTTCCTCCACCATTCTTCAAGTTTCTCTATCAGCCCCTCATTTCTTAGCCAAAATGATTCAAATATAAAAGTTTTGTTGTTTGGTCTTTGCTTGAGATCTATTTCCATTTTAATCGGCCAATGATCCGATCCTGCAACCGGAAGAATTGTGGCTTCTATGAAAACATCTTTCATCATTATTTGTTTGGAAATTAAGAACCTATCAAGTCGTGAGGCAATTTGATTAACTCCCCCTCTTCGGTTGTTCCAGGTATGGTTTCCATTTATGGTATGAATATCGATGAGTCTCTGCTCCCTTATCATGTCTCCAAATTGTTCCATTGCTTTATCCATTCTCCTTAGCCCTCCTCTTTTTTCCACTGAGCTTTTAATCAGATTGAAATCCCCTCCTACGATCCACTGCCTTCCAGGGATTAGACTCCTCAATGCTTTTAGATTTTGCAGAAAGTTTTCCTTTTCTCCTTGGGTATGGGGTCCATAAACCCCTGTTATAATAACCTCCTCCGTTGTTCCTATTATCTTTACAGTCCCTATTAGAATTCTTGGAAAACGTATCCAGTTGCTTAATTGTATTTCTTCAGAGTTCCAAATTATTACCAGACCCCCCACACTCCCAATCGCATCCTGTCCCATCATCTCATATCTATTCTTGTTTCTATTCAAAATGTATCTCATTTTCTCAGTACTTATTTTTTTTTCTTGTACTATCATTATGCTCGGTTTATCTTTTTTCAGTCTGTCATTTAAATACCTCTGTTTGCCTCTACTATTGAGGCCTCTTATGTTCCAGCTTGTGATGATCATCAAAAAAGTTTTGGAGAGGTTTGAAATACCTCTGAGAGAGGTATAACTCTTCCTGAATTTACTAACATCTCTCCGACTTCTTGAATTATTTCACTCATTGTTATTCTACCTCTTTTTTTGCCTCCCTTGCCAATACTGCTCATTCCTAGATTTTGTGTTTCCTGCATCTCCATTTTCCAATCTCTTCGATCTTCCGTTATTCCTTTTTTCTCTTTATATCTTTGAAAGGCTTCTTTATACATCTGTTTCTGATCCTCTGGAATAAATATTTCATCGAGCCTCTTCCATTCCTGCAAGAGCTTCGTCATTACTTGTTCTTCTTCCTCTCCTCTTGTTTTCTGTGGGTCTATTTCTATTCCTCGTTGATCCTCTTGGTTTTCTATTGGACTCTCTGTCGTTTCTTGACCTTTATCTATTTGATCTGTCTCTTTTTCTGTGTTTTCCTTTATGACTTCCATTCCTTCTATTTCCTCATCTTCGTTCTCCTTTGTTTCTACTTCTTCATCCTGCAGTATCTGGAACTTGTTTTGGGATTCAATAATATGGATTCCTTTTTGCGTGTCCATCTGTGTCTTGCTATTCCCTCTTTTTTTCTTCCTCTGCACTGCTCTGAAGCCCTCATCCTCCTTTCCTGATTTCTTTGCCGCATTTCTCCTCTCATTTTTTGCTTCCTTTTCCTTTTCTGCTAAAGTGATAGGGCATTCTCGGTACATATGACCATTCTCATGGCATCTTCTACAATGAAAGGGAATGTGTTTGTAATCAATTGGTTGATTCCATATCTCATCGTGATATTCCAACTCTTGTGTTTGGAAGTGGCTTTGTTATGTTCATGTACGTGCATATTCTTGCGTATGTTGTATATCTTCCCCTCTTTGTCGATTCTGCCACTTTCACAAATGATACTATTGCATTACCTATACCCTCAAGGATCTCTGGGTCCCAGAATTCTGTTGGTAGGCCAAAGAGTCTGATCCATACCGGGGCTTCTAACATTCTTTTCTTATCTGGGTTGTAACAGTCTACCCACTGTCTCATAAATAATCCAGCATTGTTCATGAAGTAGGGGCCTTCCTCAAAGATCCTTCCCCTGTCTTCTAGGTTGGAAAATATAACTGTAAAAAATCCCTTCGCCCCCAGCTTTATTTCTATATGCCCTTTTGGTTCCCACCTTTGCTGGATCCATCTAAGAAGGTCTTTCTCTACTGGCCAGTATCCTACAAACTTACAGATCAAAGCATAATCCTTCATGTAGCTTCTATATTTCTCTAATCTATTATGCGGTATTACAAACCTGGGTTTGTTCGTCGCCCTCAGCAGATATTTACTTGTTGCTCCCATTCTCCTTTGCATTCCCGCTGCTGAGGTCTTGCCTTCATTTGTTCTGTCTCCTTCCTTCTATCGTTCCTTCCTTGCTTCCCTTGTTATCACTGCTTTGAAGGAGGGGATCTCTCCCCTCCCCTGCTCTGTTTCCATTTCGTTCCCTCAGATCCTGCGCTTCTGTTTATCCCCCAGTCTTTAGATTTTTGTTCTTTTCTTGCTCTAGTTCCTATGCTTCTGAATCTCCCACCCGAGATCTGTCTGGTTGCGCTGCTTCCGAAATCAACAGCCCTTCTTCCCTTCCTTTGACAGAACCCTCGCCTGCGAAACCCTAGGATTCATCCTTCCATCAGCTCAGATCTTCCCTAAAAGAAATTTAAAAAATCCAATATATTTTCCTCTTTCAAGTGGAATTGTGCTTTCAACAATCCACAAATTATTCAAAGTGATATAGAGATTTCATTATTCATGATCGTGGTCCTTGTTCACAATTTCCATGAATTAGAGAAACAATAAGGAATTAGTATCATATATAACAATTAAAAAACACATGAATCAAACAAATACTAGATCAGGAAAACAAAATACAAGGATATTTCTACAAATAAGTGAAACAAAAGGCACATGTTGATTCTTTTAATTGATGTACATTTTAGGTTTTTAACTTTATCAAAATAATTTATACTTATCAAAATCCCACAAGACTTGACCACATACCATTTTAGCTGACCAATAATTTAATTATGAGAGTTAAGGGATACATTTATGAACTAAGGTATTTTTTTAATAAGAAAGATGTTTCTCTAAGACAAACAAAACCTATGCTAAGTAACATTGAATGGTACCTAAACCAAAGAATCAAATTCCAATTAAGGTAATGGGTCCAGTTTGGTTAACCATTCATTAACGAGTGGGTGAAATCAATGGTAATTAAATTTTAAATGTTATTCTTTGGTTTGAAACTAAAACCTGTTAATATACTTTTCATATGTGAAAAGAATGGATAAATAAACACTTATTATATATTATTTTAAGTATATATTTTCATTATGATGTTAATTCTACAATATGGAAAATATATTTTTAGTTGTTGTAAGAAATTGAGTATATCTAAGTTGTTTGAAGGTTTTTTTTAGCATACTTTTTAATTTTGTTGTTGAACATTGCCTTTCCATGATTTTCTTTCAACTTGTAGAATTGATTATGAATTTTAACAAAACATTTCATTTTTTAGAAAATTCAAGGCCACAAATGATTCTCAATACGAATGTTTTGGACATTTCATCTCGCTGGAGCAATTTCTAAAAACCACTATACACACATGTACATATTCTAGAGATATGCATTTTGTTGCCTTGATCCAAAAGTTTGAGTCTCTTTCTAATGCACATGGTCGTATCTTTAGTTCTATGTGAGGTTGTCATATGACCACTAATTCAAATAAATGAAAATATCCATGAAGAAAGAGGTTATGAAAGGTAAAGTAATATTCAAGACTTGTGAAATCTTGTTGGTGAGTATCCCATGGAAAATTAGTCATAACACACATCACTCAGAACTAAAAATGCATTTGAATTTTTTATTATTATTAAACATTAGAGAGAAAAATACACTATAATGGTACTTAGAAATTAAAATCCAAGCATTGAAATTGGAAGTGAGTGAGAGTCATTAATCTTCTAAGAACTAAATAATTGTGTGAAAAATAATAATTACAACTTATCCATTGAAAGATAATTGTAGGAATACAATGAGTATGGTGACTTGTGGAAACTTTCCTCCTCACAAATAAGCTTGGTTTGCCTTAATTTTTTGCACTTGGGTGGGCAAGTGCACTAGATGGTCTTGATAACTAGGAATTGCCATTAGAAAATTAATTCACGTGTGCTTGGCAAGTCATATTATGGTTGTAGACATATTCAACTATCCTAGAAAAAAATTTAGATTGGTAAATATGTATTTAAATTTTAGATTGAATTAGATATTGTTTATTAAATTAACGGAGAGTGAAAAACCTGAGAAATTATCTGAGAATTCCAAAAAACATATGGAAGAACCCAAGAAATTATCCGAAAAGACATATAACATGAGTCTTAAATTAGGTTGCTAGAGACTCTTTAAATAATTTGTTTGGTAGTCCACATTTTTTTATCTAGATTTCCTAGCATACCTAACTTAAAGAGTACAATGAGGTTTCACTTTTTCGCTTTCACAGTCGGAGTGGAGCAAAAGGAGCCCCTTAACACATATGGGAGATTTTAAAAATATGTCAATGATCTCTTGTATATGTAGGGACACGATGCTAGTCAATATGATAAGAAGATCCAAACATTAACAAATTATTTTTGAAATCTCTCATATTAGTTAAGGATTTGGTTTTGCAATCTCTCGTATTAGTTAAGGAGTTGGTTTTTCTCCACTTCTCTCGTGAAAGAACCTTCCAAACTTGATGAAGGGTTGTAGTCTACATAGTGTTGGAGGTCTCCTGTATGATGGTAGTGAATTATGCTAATAAGACATTTAGATTGGGAGAGATGTAATTCAATTTTATTATTTAATTCAAGATTTCCAATTAAAAATGATAATAAATCTACATTTATATATTTATTTATTGATTGGAAGGCTTGTGACAACGGTAACTTCTTTCCATTAGATCACCTTCAAGCCTTTGGGATACCTACTACTTTATTATATTATATAGTTGGGGCTTGCTACATGTTTGCGTGTTGGGGTAAACGAATCGTGATGTCTTTTTCTAATCTCGCAATTGGAGTCTATGGAATAAGAAAGAAATTTTATTTGCATTTATTTTAAGTGGTGAAATTGGATCCCTTTGTGGCATATCCTTATTTAAAATGGATCTATGCTAGTAAATATCTTAATTAAATGTTAATTTCAAAAATGATCTTTGTTGGTACCATTCTAAGCCCTTTTTCCCATTCCAAAACATGACCATTTCCTACCTTTTTCTCATCATCCATTCCTCAAATGCCTTAGAATTTAGTTAATTTAATAGTTTATAGTTGTTGGCATGCATATTAATTGATTTAGGGGTTTTGTGTTGACAAATTAGGATTTTAGGCCTAAATCACTACAGGAAGTCTTAACAACCTGTAAATGGTTTATTATGTGACATGTGGCATGGCATCTAGGTAGGAGCGGAAGGCATGGACGAAAAGAGGAATGTCCAAACATGGAAAAGCACCTATTCCGCATTAGAAACATTCCTCCTATCTGCACGGTCAACGCTCAGTCAACCCTAGCATGTCGGCACAAAAGGCAGCAACAGCATTCAGTTTTGTCCATTCGCTTTTTAAGTTGTTTCCTATCTTGATTTTTGATTTTATGCATAAGACAATTAGGAATATATCCGTGTTTTGATTTACCAAAAGCAGCAACAGCTGCTATGGATAAGCATCCATTTTTCAAGGGATGTAATTATGTAATTAAAAGACAAGGCCGAGACCTGTGATCGGTTACATACATACAGACACATATTATCGTTTGCTATTACAGTTACGTTTTAACCTCTGGTTTTCAATCTAATACATTGCATACTTGTTTTGATATCGTGATCGTGGTGTAATCATCGGTGTGCCAAAGACGCGGACAGGCCCTGCGTATGTGGTAGACCAATCATACATTTCGTTTGTGTTTACATTTT
>APFE030900548.1:0-19894 GCA_000404065.3 Pinus taeda | reverse complement strand
AAAAACTGAAAGAGACAGTTGCGGGGGTCCAAATGGGATAGGTGGGTGGCCACCAACATCCACCTGGATCAATAGAGGCTAATATATATATATATATATATATATATATGTTGAGGTGTCAACCAATGAGGGCCTTAGTTTATGAGAGTGACAACTTGTGTGAGCTTTAGCAGAGGAGGATGACACATTTTCATCATGGGGCTTTACCTATACTATGGGAGATAGTCACTAGTCTTCTGAAGTTTAGTATGGAGTAGTATGGTGCCACACGCCCCGTCCTTTCCGTCATTAACTTCGTTGTTGGTTACACGTTATACATTGGAACCGGGGGCTAGGTGTAACTCCCCGCCCCTTTCGCCTTTTCCCATGGTCTAGTGGTAGAACATATGTTTTCCCGCCTCGCAAAAACTGCCAAATTGTTTATAACTAAATATAACGCCTATGGTTTAATAAGCAATATGTTTGGTGTAATGGTTAGGCGCTTAGCTTGTTAATGATAGGTTGGTTATTCGATCCCCACAACATCTAGTTTGCCGACTTCAACAAATTTTGGCCTTATTCGAAGTGCCACGTGGCGCCTTGGGATTGGGCCACGTGTCATTCTGTGGTTGGCCCATTTCAAAAACCTCAACGAAGTGTAGCCTGCCACATGTCCTCCAAGTGTCAAATTTTGATTGGCCCCATATTGCCTGGTTAGTAGATGACATCAACATGATGTCAGCACCACGTCAACGTATGGTCTGCCCAATCAACCCTGCAAGTTGACTATTTAATTGTTTGCCAAAAATTTGAGAACGTGATAACTTTCTCATACAATGTCAGATTGAGGCGATTCAAGCATCGTTGGCATCAGAACAATGAGATCTACGATTTGGCACTAGTTTCTGGAGAATTTGAGCACTTTTATTTTTTAGCATATTTTTGATCCGCTGGATCAAGTGAGAAAGAAGCGAAAAAATTGTTCTTTGGACAAGTTTGGGTGCACTTTGGGATACCAAGGAACATTGTTTCAGACAAGGACACAAGATTTCTCAGTGCATTCTGGAATACATTTTGGGAGAAGATGGACACAAAGTTGAAGAGATCTACAACATTCCATCTGACAAATAGGCAGACAAAAGTAGTCAACAAGACTTTGGTGCAACTTCTGAGGGGATACAACTTGAAACATCTGAAGGTCTATAATGAAAATCTGGTATATATACAACATTCTTACAATAGAGCAGTGCACACTTGTACAAGAAAATCCCCATTTAAAACTTGTATTGGAGATTTGTCGCCTTCACCTTTGGACATTGCATATGGGCAACAAGGAGGAGTGAGGGAATATCTTAGAGGAGATTCCTTGAGGGTTGAAAAATTAATAGAGAAGATCGACAGATCCATATACATGTATAAGAGACACTACGAAAGTCACATGAGAAATATAAGGCCAGACATGATCAACATAAAACAAAGAAATCGTTCAAGGTGGGAGACAGAGTATGACTACAGTTGAACAAGGAGAGGCTACACGAACCCGATAAGGAAATCAAGGCTATGAGGTATGGTCCCTTAAGATACTAGAAAAGGTGGGTGATAGTTCCTATTGACTCCGTTTCCCACCATATATGTGCATTTACTCAATTGTGAATGTAGAGAATTTGAAAGTCTATGAGCCTTCCATCCTAGATCAGGAAGAGGAACATGTCCTACCCTCTGTGGAGGATTTTGCACCAAATGTTGAGGTAGAGTTTATAGAAGATAAAGTTTTGTAGAAGAGGTCCAAAACTATAAGACAGGGGCAACATGACCTTTGGCAGATTAGGTTGAAAGAACAACTTCCAGGTAAAGCTAAATGGTTCACGAGAGAGGTGGAGGAAAAATTTCCTCACCTCATTTAGTAAAATCTTCTGGGGACCAAAAGCCTCCCAAAATGGGGAGGTGTGATCCATATTGGATCATTATATTGTTTGTCATCCATCTTGATGCTTTCAGAGTGGAAAAAGTGGAAGAACCAACTCTTAAGACCATTTTTACTAGTGGGACCTAGTTTGGAAAATTGGGGTTTGAAAACTTCTAGGAGTGTTTCGAGGCATCAAACAACGTTTTTTGGGGATACAATTTTGTTGTATAATTGTTGCACTTTTTTTTCCTATTCTACATACAAAGAATTTTCCAATGGAACAAGAATCACATCAATCAAAGTATGTATGTGAAAGTTATGCCACTCAGAAGTTGATGCCATGTCAACCCCCATTATTCATGGAAAAGGAGCTACCCACATTATTATTATGAAGATACTCTAGAAGAGTCTATTTTGTAGCTATGGTTAAGAGTTGATATAATCAAACCTAACCACTAGTAGGCTATCAGGTTGTGTTATAACCGAGCCACTAGGAGGAAAAGGGGTTCCATTGTTTCAAGCGCATTTGTTCCATATTTGACCAAAATAGCCAAGGGGGATAGGATATTGAGCACATGGAGATGATTTATGCACTGTAGTATCCCACAAGCCACATGCCATACTTTTTTGTACTCGTAGCCATAATTATATTCAGAAAAAGAGAGCGGAGAAACCTCACATTCCAGCTGGGTTTTTCTCCTGAAAGAGTTTCCCAGATCATTTCTTGTGTCAAATGTGTGTGTGTGTGATTTTATGTCATTGGTCTCTATTTTCTATATAATTTTTAATTTGTATGAATGCATTATTAACAATATTCTACAAATCCATAAATCTATAAAGAAATAAAATTGTAATGGTGTAGAATTTCAAAATTAAAATATAATTTTATTAGATCTGTTGTGACAAACTATCTAGTGGAATATCCATGACAATTTACGGATCACTTTTGATATGGGTTCTAAAATCTCAATGATGTGAAGAACTTTTCTCGAACCACTTATTCTTTTCCTCTTATTGAAGCTTCATTCTTCCAAACCCATTAAAGGAAAATATACAAACCTTGTCGACAATTATTAGGTGCATTACTAATATTTGAAATGCTAAGGAAACCCACTAATCATCAAGGTCACAAGATTTTTATCCTCGATCTTCTTTGACACCAAAGCCCAGTTATCTCTTACTCCTCTAATTCATGTTATATATTATGTGACACATTCACCTTTAGACATTTGTAGTCCATAAAAATGGTTCACAAATAAAGTAATTTTTATTGCTTTAAGGTCTCAAGTTATTTAGGATCAACAAAAAACTTATGGTCATTATTTAAATATTGGATTATGGGATAATGTGACTATATAACTATCAGTGATAAAATATACACAACATCTTCACTCTACAATTCAAAGTTTTCAAGCTTTGCTTCATCCATTAGAAGATACCCCCAACCTTCAACCAACTTAAACAAATTTTGCTTCATCAAAAATTTTGAATCTTGTATTTTTGGATGGCATAGTTCCTACCATTCAAGATTGGTCTTCAAAATCTAAATTCCGATTGAGTACAATATTTCTTTGAGTTCCTGAGCAATGTAAACTCTTCTACACTAGTTTTGAATCATTAATAACTTTCCACGACTATAATATTTGGTTCTAAACTCGACACGTTCTTTTTTAAATAGAAACTAGGAATATTTATATTATAAAAAGGCTATAATAGAGGCTAATATCAAGAGTACAAAAAATACTAGTGTTATATTTAAGTAGATCCGCCAACTCCTTATCTATTGAATATAAGGAATACTTATGCCCACAATAACTATATCTCGATATTTCTTACATGGGTAAATTATGACAACTTGCGTACATAACAAAAGATAAAAGCAATGCATGTCTAAATTGGATTCCTGATAAAAAAATGTTATTTGTTGATATATCTATGAGATTTCAGTATTTTTGGATCTAAAAATTTGTTTTGCAATACCATGATATGCAGTTTTTGCAATTCCATAGGTGTGAACTAAGTATGATGTGCCAATTGAAAGTTATAGTAACTTTCTTAAAACTTACTAAATTTTTTGGACTCTTCCCACGAGCAACTTGTATAGCATGCCATATGTCCAATTCTTGAAATATAATTCTAGAACTCGTACCCGAGTTAATTCTATTTGTATCTTGAAATTCCTGAAGATTTCACAGGGTGAGAATTTCCAAACAAGAAGATATAGCAAAAATACAAAGCTAACCCATTTAAAATTTATTTCATGATTGTTCACAAACCCTAACTTCCATAGGGTATAACTTCCAAAGTATAACAAACTAAACCCTAATAATGTTACCAGATATTCCCTGAGATTTCTTCTTAATATGGTCCAAGTTTGACTTTATGAAGCCTTATAGAAAAAAAGTTATAGTACAAATTCTAAATTGACTTGTTTGAGATTGATTTCTGGATAATACATAAACCCTAAGTTCATTGGAGCATATCTCCAGAAATAAAGCAAAGTGAGATCAATAACTTGGACTAGATATTCACCACGATGTCACCTCAACGTGGTTGAAGTTTCATGGTCTGAGGCCTCACAAAAAAAAAGTCATAGCGAAAGTGTCAAACTGCCTGCTTGAGACATAATTTGGGAGCCTTTAGAAACCCTAAATTCCTTGGACCATATCTCTAAAAATATAGCAAACCAGGATCTAAAACTTAAACCAAAGATTGCTTGGGATGTATTTTAAATCATCTTTAGGTTTCACTATTTGAGACCATACAGAAAAAAGTTATAGCAAAAATTCCATGATGACCTGTTTGAAGAAGCAAAACCCTACGATCAAGAGCTATGATACCAAATGTTATGATCCTTGTGCCTTAAAAATGATAAGAACCCAATAATCACAGTTCACTTCAAGGATAAACCTCCTTATACAATAAATACAATGAACATGAGAATATTTTATAATCTGATGACTAGGTCTCCTTAGTATATATATAGATGAGACAAATGATACAATTATATAAAATGGAACCATATGGGGTTCTAGCCTACACAACAATATAATAATTGAAATGTAATCACTCAATATCTGAGGATTAATAAGGGATTTTTGGGTTAACATGGGGCTCATATAGGGCTTAACATGATACCTTAACCCAAGTCTGCTCATGCATGCCTAATGCATACTATATGATGTGTGGCCTGTAATATGACCATAACAACATAATAAATATGCATATACTCATAAAATTCATAAAGAACATGTATGGATACATTATTAATACAACATAAACATATAAATTATAATAAGAACATTTATCTTTTGAAAAGTAATCAACTAGCTACACGCCTTAGATGTTCCACCCAACCATAGGCCACACTTCTCTAATACTCTTAGTACTGGGTCACTCGTGAGTTGGGGCTACGCCTCCACAAGAGAAACCGTGCTCACGTAAGCCAACTATGGGTTTCCAGATAATGTAGGTGTCTCTAGCCAAGGTACCAAATTCTAGTAGCACCTTAACCTATAGTTCCTCATACCCCATCAACCTACACTACCCAAGGTAGTGCACCCTCTTCTTTGCCTCTATAGCTCTTCGGGATATGCCACTACCCTTATTGGGATCTAACACAAGTAGGTTAGGAATTCTGAGGGTATTATGGCCCCAAGAGTATCAACTACCCTCAGGAGGCTCTAAGTACCCCCCATGCCTCACATCAAGGAAACCCATCGCTTAGTCCATAGTCTTTCCCAAAGCAAGTACCAGAGTTAGGACTATGACAATGATGGAATGAATGATAGAATGTAATGGAAAATACATTATACTCTCACTTTATATATGCATATTCTCGACGTAATGAGTGGCACTCAAAGAACTCACTTTCCTAACACTTGGAGATTCGTTCTTCCTCCTTTGGAACTTAGGATAAAAACATGCATGAAGACTTTACACATTATTTTATTATCTGTCTTAGCCCCTTTCACTTAGCCCTTAGCCCCCTTACCTGTGGTACCTTAAGAAATCAATTTCCTCGCTGTGTAAAAATTGTGCTTAAGACATTAATGTTTATAATTATTGTCACTTGTTTGTCACTTAATTGTATGTTGTATTCTCAAATGAAGGACCTGAAAGACTTGGTTTTTAACCCTCAATACTTAGGTGACATGAACATATCAGAATGCCATTTGATTGTTGAATATAAATGATGAATGAAGAAAGCTTGAAGAAGTCATAGACAATATGCTGTTTTACACAGAATCTACTATCTGTGACACATGGAGAAGTTAAAGATAATATGTTGTCTTACACAGAAACTACTATTTGTAACTTAGAAGAATTGTAGAGGTAGGAACTTCAAGTATAGGAGTGCTCTTTTAAGGGATTTTAACTTCATTTACATAAGCAAATGAAGGCCTGCAACTTCATTACCATACTTAAAGGAAGGAAACATAAGATGACACATAACAGAGAAGTCACAAAATCATACCCAACAATGTATGGAAAACTTCTGATTCTTTCATTAATCAACAGTTGTATCAGGAATTCAGTGGCCTAGTATCTAGGTTCTCCAAAGTTTGAACCTTTTTTTCTCTATAATCTTGCCTCTTTATGCATCATAGGATAGTTAATAACCACCCACAACTGTCAAACTACCTAACTATCCTCTAACTTCTTTGAAGTAAAGATCATTACAAAATATTACATTTGAGGGTAAAAACACCTCATTCATTTCAAGAAAACAAGATAATAAGAAATAATAGAAATAAGAGAATGATGGGGATTGCTGCTCGCTGTTAGAATCTATAGCTTGAGTCTATGGTTTTGCTGATGGCTGAGCATTAATGGAGTGGATGAAATGGCGGGGTATGGTGAGTGACGTGGACAATTAACAGATGAGAGCGGTGGAAGATGTGGAATGAGCAACATCGGGTGGAAGGCTTTGGGAGCTCACTGCGGAGGTTAAGAATGTACGGGAGCTTTCAATGATGTTGAACCTCCGTAGTATTTTCTGGCCACACATTTCGGTCAACCATGCTAACGTCACAATCAACTGCGGGGGTTGAGCTTTAATTAACTTTCATGCTTATTGCTCCCCCGCAACACACCTCAACGTACTTATCAAGCTATCGCTTGATAGTGCCTCTTGAACCTACATGACCTTTAGACAATGGATCAGTTATTACGAAACTCAAAAGAATTAACACTGATTCATAAACCTGTTGTGTCTGCCTTTTCAATGCCCCTTTGACTCCCATACGGACCCAATAGGAAATAAAAAATGCCATTTAATGATTTATCGGGTCTGATTCTAAAGATAAGACCCAATTACTTGCCGACCCGATATCCATCGCGGACCTGAAAGGAAATAAAAACTGTCGGTTAATGATTTATTGGGTCCGATTTAAAAGATAGAACCTGATTACTTTCTGACATGATATTTTGACCCGATATCCATCGCGTCTGACCTCCGAAATAAACCCCATTCTAGTTAACTACGTGATTGTCGTTGGATCCGTGGCCTGTTGATTGGACGGCCCAGATCTTCTCCCGGGTTTATCATTTTCAAAAGCCATTGAAAATATAAAATCAACCATTTCTTTTATATTTTGATTTTTCTTTTATTTTGTAATAAAACTGAAAATAAAACTTAAATAACAATGGACGCTACAACACCACCCACAGAGTCCGAATTCCCCACCTCTCTTATTTGACTTGGTTTGCAACAACGATCTATTTTTATTAATATGGGTGTGATTACATATTACATTGGCTAGGCTCATTGGAATTCTACTACATATGCTCTCTAGCCTAAACCACGTAGGCAATATGGCCCCACAACAAATATATGCATACACATAGGCATGCATGACCAATATATCTTGTCTCAACAACCTAATAACAATATGTACAATGCATAATAGGTCACACTAAAGGTGTTACAACAATTATTGGCCTTGATACAATGTTACAAAAATAAAGTTCCTCATTGGTATAGATGTCGATTTTTTAATCTGTAACACTTTTTTACATCATCTCACAATGGATTAATTCATATTTTAACAACGAATATATTATAATGTTTGGATCAACACAAATTTAAATTCAAAGTGTTGAAGCTCACATTTTTTAGATTTTACAGAATTAAAATGATTAAACCATTCTCTAAACCTAAACAACAGAATAAACTTAATTTCAAACAAAGAGAATCTTTATGATACTAAATCAATGAAATGCTCTTTTATAGGACTTAAAAATAAAGACAACCAAAAACATCAACAAACACACCTTAAAAAATTAACGAGTCATAGGTTAATACAAGGAAATTTTATGCCATATAGGCCTTAATTCAAAATGCATGATTTGCAAGGCGAGTGTGTGACTCATTAGTCTTATAGAATGCTCTAATACCGTAAACTCATAAGTTTAACAAATCAACTAACAACTTTAGGTGCACATGGCTCTTTTATATTTATAGTTAATCATCTAAGGGTTTGTTTTTACTTGATCCATCCTCAACTTCAATCCATGCTCATGATTCTTTATGCCATTACAAGCTATGGTGGCTTCTCACAAAAATTATCTAAATATTTTGTAGGTATTGCATTTTAATTCCAAATTTCATGGTAAACACAATTAGCTCGGTGATCTAGCTTGATCATCGAACAAATTTGGTTTATTCAAACTATGGTTTTCTATCAATGCCATGTTCTCAATTAACTCACCACTTAGCCATTTATTATCACTTTTTTCTATATCATTATGGACCTCACTAATTTTTTGATCTACTAGTTTATAACTTTTGAGATATGCAATTGTGCATTTTCAAAAATCTCCTTTGAAAATAATGTCATTGCAAATCCAAATTATGAGTTCACAATTATATTTAGCTAAATTTTGACACTTTTGTAAATTGCACTTTATATTCCTTAATTTTCCATTATTTTCAAGAATGTTAATAAGTGATATAGAGCTTATTCATGCCTAAAAGTGACTAAAAAAGCACTAGCTATCAATCTCCGATCCATAAGAGCTGTACTAACTAAAATGTCATTGGTTTAGACCTTCATATAAATGATATTTCCACTTGATGAATCATGTTGGTGTAATACATCAAATGTAAATACATCCCTTCCAATGTAGGTAGAAAATACTTATATGGTTATGCCATTATTTATGTTTGAGTTTTTGTAATAACTATATTTTTCATTTTTTTTCACAATTCTTCATTGATATTTTTTTTGTATTCCCTTTAGTTTAACTAATGCATCAACAAATTTCACGTGTTTAACTAATAATGATAGGTGGTCTTTCATAAGAAAATTCATTATGGTTTAAGTTATTGATATATATGTTTTCAATAAAACACTTATCTCATGATACAACTTACATTACCAAGATTAAAAAAAACAACTAAATTATAATTTTATTTTAAATTTATTATTTTTTTTTTTTGTAAGTTTAGGTGGTGCATTAATCAGAAAGTGCTACATCATAAGCATCCATGCTCAAATGGTCTCAACTTGCCCATATGAAAACCATGTCTGTAGACCATATAATTGCATTATAACCAATCCAAAAATGAAAGAGTCTAAGAGTTTCCAGCAAAGCTAAATAAACACAATTGTCTTGAATTTACTATTCTATACCATCTAGTAAAAATTCACTGCTTACACATCAAAGAAATTTTATCATAAGTGAGTCAACTGAGGTAAATCTTTAGCAAAAATTAACTGCTTACCCATCAAAGAAATTTTATCATAAGTGAGTCAACTGGGGCGGAATCTTTAGTACTAGATCCATGTAGCTCTGTTGGAAGCATGCACAATATATTTCTCCCAATACGAACTAGGCGTGCATTCTGCTGCTGTATATGGAACTGTATCAGTTGCAGCTCATTATGGATAGCTTGCAACTCTTTTGATATCCTAGTTTACTTAGAGAGTGGCAACATGATAGCTTTGGCTAAAAGAAGTTTCATCATCCAGTAAATCTAATGCGTTTGCAGGAATAGGGTCCTTCTTCCTCTTCTATTTCCTAGATCAGGGAGTATGTCTCGGAAGTCTGCTAAGATCTCTTGCTCACTAGGGTCCATGTTTGCGCATGTCGTTGCCTCCCAAGCACTAATTATTTGGTGGGATCGAATTGGGGTCTTCGTTCCATATACATGGGCAACAACTCTGCCCATGCGTATAGTGGTTCCCCTGCCATGACCCCTTCTGCGGCCCTGAGGAGGCCTGTTCGGAGCATGGCCACTGCTACTTCCCCTGTCAGAGCTTGAGCCTCTGCTGTTATGCGTCGATGGCCTCACCGTATTTACCCACCGATGGCTGCTAAAAACCTATGTGATTTTCCTGGCAAAAATAAAGTGTGTGCGCGATATTCCACCTCGGGTAAATACTTAGATGCAGCTCCCTTATGAGATGATATTACCTAGCTTGGAGGCTTGCGTTCCATGCTTACCCAATGTAACAATGACAGAGGGTCGAGGACGTGCAAACCCCAGCCAAAAACGCAACCCGCTCCACGTCCCACGCCAGTTCCGCTATCCACTTCTGCAACCTACCTGTTCAAAGGATACAACTAAAAAGTATGGGTCGACTAGCAATTGTTTTATTTCCCACCTTATAAATCTCAGTTGTCTTTGTATTCCACCATCTCTGCACATAATAACTCTCAAACCCTTGCTGCATGCGAATACTTGAGTGGGGGTGGCATACCTGTCATGGCGACGCCTCGTATCCCACGGAAATTGCATGTCTCGCACCCTGATTTTAAATTATATATATAACTCGTACATCCATTTCTCTAATAAACACTTTTAGACATCACAACACTTACATCGTGATACATGTCACATTGCCAAAATAAATAAATTTTAAAAATTAACTAAATTAAAAATTTTATTATTATTATAAAAAGTAATATATGAGAAACATACATACATTTTAAAATACATGTAACAAGATTGTTAACCATGGAGATTCACTTCACTTTATTATAGAGATTCTTAACATGTAAATAAGCTTTGTTACAATACTATGGCTTACTAATACCCAATATCCAAAAAACCATAACTTATATTCATATGACACATATTTATATGATAGTTTTAAAATTAATCCATTTAATTAAAATGACATACATAAAAAACATAATTATTTTGAAGTTATATCTCAACTTTTGATTTGTTTATACTATTAAGAATATTCTAAGATATTCCATGGAGGTTAAATCTCTACCATTCACTTAATAATTGTTGATAATTAAGTTAAATTCTATAAGTCCTATTCCAAAATAAACAAGACTACCATGAAGATTCACTCAATTTTATGGAGACTCTTAACTTGGCTGACTAATACTACATATCCAAAAAACCATAACTCATGTTCATATGATATTTTTTAATTAATTAATTAATTAATTAAATTCAATGAATAGCATAATTAGAAAAATCCCTACCATCCACTATAATTAATTGATAATTAAATTAAAATTTAGAAACCTATTAAAAAAACACGAAGATAATGATAAAAGAGTGTATTGCCATATAAACAATTTAATTCAAATTAATATTCAAAATTTAAATAAATACATTTTTTAAATATAAATTAAACACATAGTCTAATTTATAGGCGAAATGATATTTTTTCATGGCATTAATCTGGCAGAGATTTTTAAAAACTTGAGTTTAAGTTGTTTTCTAATGGTATTTTTTTTTCTGGTTAATTTTAATCAAAATCTAACATAGATTTTTAAAAACTTGAGTTTAAGTTGTTTAATTTGTAGATTTCGAGTGCCTAGGGGATTTTGCACAGTGCTAAATCCATTTATGCATTCAAAATTACATTTTAAGTAACAAAACTACACATTTTTTCTTGAAATTGTTTTACGAGATTCTAGTGAAAAAGTCTACTTCGTCTACAAGTTAGACTATGTCTAAATTTAATAATCCCATAACAAAATACTTATAATTGGGCTTGGAGTATTTTTTAAAAGTGCTTTTGTTTGGCTTCTCGGACGCAAGGAAACATGTTAACGACCCAAGACCCAGAGACATTTGGGATGAGTGAAAGCCTGTGTCCTTACGGACCACCAACAGGGAAGACCCAAGACCCAGAGGCATTTGGGATGAGTGAAAGCCTGTGTCCTTACGGACCACCAACAGGGAATTCCCTTACGGACCACCAACATGTAATTCCGGGTTGTGTGGTTTTCCTTGAATAATGGTGATAAGTCAGTGTGCATTAGCCAATAACAACCATAATCGCTATATTGTCTATTAATTTGACCATTAAATTACGATAAATTTTTCCTACAAAATCCTTATAACATCATTAACATCATTTCACCATACACGAGATTAAATAAAATCATATTCCAAGATTAAATTAAATTATGATGAAGTTCTTAACATCCATTTAAGGAAATTCATCTTTGCCCAACGAAAAAAATCATTTCACCCTACACGAGATTAAATAAAATCATATTCCAAGCTTAAATTAAATTATGATGAAGTTCTTAATATCCATTTAAGGAAATTCATCCATGCCCAACAAAAATAAAATACAAATCTTTATGTTAGTTCGAAATCTGACGGTGACAGTGAAGAGAGAGGGTCCATTGTTTCACTCTCCCCTTACCGTCAAATATTTTGGTTACGCCGGAATCTGCAGTTGACATAAATTGCTATTCTTTAGCGACTCTCCCACGAGGGACGTTTTGGATAATACGAGTTTAGTTCTCCGGAAATGAAGTAAAGCCAATACGGGAAATGGCCTGGATAGCAGTTGCTCCCTTGCAGTTGCGCCTGACAACGCCATTTTGTTCACCCATATCTCCTAAGTTCTGCAGTAGAAGCTGGCAGAGGGGAATCGAAAGAAGGGTGCGGAGGGTCGGTATTAGGGTTGTTGCGGAACAAAATACAGACCTTCTTCGAGGTGAGAGTACTGGATTGGACGGCGGCCATCATTTGCAATTATAAACAATTTAATCATATTTTTTCACATGTTCTCTGCATTTCATCGAGATAATAGTGAACATTACTACGTGATAGTAGGACATGCTTAAGTTGGATTGCTTTCAAAGCAACACTTAAACCCCATTGTCGTTGCAAAACAACTCAAAAGCCCCATATATTATTTTGATATATTTGTTTCCAATCTACATATTAGCGGGCCAACATAAAGGTATTTCTTAACTATACGGAAAATTGAATTAGGTTTTCCCGAACCTGGCTTATGACGACTTTTAAAAGAGAGAGAGGCTGGGAATGCAACAAATGAGCTGAGACCCCAGTTCTTTTCTGAATTTAAACTTCCGGCAAAATCTTTTATGTTTTTGTTCGAGTTTTACTGCTTAATTTTGGCCTTCTTCAGTCCCCTGAGGCTGAAAATCTCAGGCTCACTATTTCCATCTGATGGTTTTTTTATAGTACACAATTTTGGCAAGCAACTACCTTGTCTTGTGACAATCATGTTATAAATGCTATTTATTAGTGTCGGGGGAGACTGGATAAAGAAGCTACCCCTGAAAAGAGGAAAATTACTGTAAGGATGGGTAGGCATCTCTCTAAGATTCAAAGCTTTAAAAGTGTAAAGATGTTAAAGAGCAAATAAGGAAGTACTTTGATATGTGAGCAAAATGGGACTGCGATGACTGCCCGCATTAATTGATAGAGTGTAGTGTCCCAAACTAGATTTTGCAATAATCTTCACAACTACCATTGAGACATTTTTAACCACACTTGGCAAAAATGACACTGCCAATGATTTTCTGCTAATTATTAATGTAAGGACATTTTGTCAAACATATTGCATATAATTTAACATGAAACCCTCGTTTGACAGTAAGCACAAGCAACAAACTCAACCTTATTATATTAAGTATGAATCTGAATATACATGAGAACCGGTTAAGACACCAACAAGATGGCACAAATGGCTGACAATGACCTCTCCAATGAATTTGTTGATGCCCTAATGAGAAACCTAGATGGCTCCTCCGTACACCTGTTAAGATTAAATCCACAAATTGACCCAGTGAGGAATTTGAGTGATTCCTCCTCCAAGACTAGCTAGGCTGGAGTCTTTCACCACCAAAGACTAGTTTTTTTGATCAACTAGGGAGGGTAATTACTCCACTGAAGAAGATCATGCTGAGGGTTATAATTATAAACCCTTCAGCAAGCTCCAACAGCCAAGGTAAACAATGCTCCAAGGTTATAAACCCTCAAGCAAGCTCCAATAGCCAAGGTAAACAATGCTCCAATAGCCAAGGTAAACAATCAATCAGATATCCAAACATGCCTAAAGAATGATTTTGAGCTCCCCTTTATAATATTTGGCCATCCCAATAGCATGGGTAAGTATTCCATGGATACCAATACCATGGGCAAGTATTCCATGTGTGCCAATACCATGGGCAAGTATTCCATGTGTGCCAATACCATGGGCAAGTAATTACATAATAATGTGACTTTATAAAGTTTCCCTTGTTCTCCTAGCCACATTTTAATCTAATTAAATCAATCATTTTCCCTGCAGTGATCACTCGGAAAAGGGACATTACAATCCTCCCTTCTTGAGATTGCTTGTCCTTAAGCGATGCCATAACTTGCATATCAATACCCGAGTCCCAAGTGTGCCATTATGTCACTCCATACCACTGTACTATCCAACCATCAATAAATCCCTCGATACCGGGGTCCCAAATATAACACTGTATCATTCGACCACAACTGGATCCATGGTAGTGTGAAGTTTTAACCATCCCTCATAATCATCCTTGGTAAATCTGAAGGGCATATCTCCTTATGTGCCAGTGGGGGTGTCATTGCTGCGCTAATCATCTACTCCTTTGGAACCCAATTGACCAAATGGAGAGCATCCTCACCATATCATGTTCGACATTGTGTCATGCCAATGCCATCCCACTTGAAAAGATCCCGCCAAGGCACACTGCATATTATCTTGGTATCTTAGTCGCTGAGAGTATACCTAGACATCTCATGGGGCCTGCACACTTCCTTTCCAAACAATCATTGCCCCCTGGGTTGATTCGTAATTTGATGGGATCGTGAAAGTATGTGCGAACATGGTCACCCAGTCAAATACTTTATCAATGTAACCACAACCCTATGCAAATTCGATAAGCCCCGATTCACTACTACAACAAACTGATATTACTTCTTCTACTTGTTAATTCATGCAAGTTATTTACGGTGTTCTACTGTAAATATCGAAGTAAATACAACTGCAACCTTCACAACTTTAAATAATATGCAGAAACAAAAATCTGAGCAAGAAAGAAATAACACACACAAATGACACTGTTGTTTTTGGACCAATGTCCCCGGAAAAACCCAATGTGGGAAAATTGGAGCAACAACTGAGGGTTTGTATTATTAGCAGTAGTTTTCTGAATACAATTGTTTGGATGCCCAAACTGGAAATCCTATACAGAGATCTAACTGGGCAAAAAGGTAGTGAGATGATCTCACCTTGTCACTGGAAGATCCGACACTGATTTGTGCTGGAGATGAGCCTTTGCGCTACCTCTGCGCAGTACTATGTCACACCCACGCAGTCACTACGTCACTGCTGCTGGGATTGCGCTGCACCTTCTCTTGATCCCCTGTTGGGTGGAAACTTCGGCTCTCTAGCCTCCCGGTCTCACACCCTAGCTCCGGCACTAGATCTCGACTGTTCCTTAGCAGAATTTCGCTCTCCCTCTGAAGCTCTGTGCTGCCACAACATAGCTCTGCGTTGCCCTGCATCAGCATGTCTGGACGTCTTTCTGCCCTCTCTGCCTTGTACTCTCTGGATCGGGAAAACTTCCTCCAGAAACTATCCCTGCCCCTCACTGCAAGAAATCACCTCGATCACTTCTCCGGCAACTGCTGCGCTGCTCTCTTGAGAAATCAATCTCTGACCTCTCACTCAATGTATCTTCCAAATGCCCATCAAGCCTCCTCTTATAATCCTTTTGTTGAGAACCAACGACCGAGATTAAATTCTAACCAATGGCTTAGATCATTTTGGATTGATTCTCGTCTTCTTTTAGAAGTTTCACCCGCAATTAGATTAATACCCTTTAATTATTTTAATTCCCTAAGTTTAGATTTAGATCTCCATTAAAAATAATTAATTATTTTAATAAAACTAATTCTCGGTGGAATTTCCCAAAACGATTTCTGGGTATTGTGGAATACAAGTGTCCAAGCCTACTTGCAAATTTTGAGGCTTAGAGCACATCCGATGCTACCATAAATCAACACTCCCTCTTAGCGAGGAATGTGCTCTAGTAATGCAACCTGCTAAAGCATCACCCTTCTCTGTCACATCTCCCGATGCACTGCTGATGTTTGACATTTCTGCCCATCAACTACTGCGCAAATGTTGCATTTGTATTGCTGCTGACACTGCCACTGCCAACACTGCACCTGTACTACAACTCCCGCTCAAATTCTGCATCTGTGCCGCTGCTGGCACTGCCACTACCAATATCGCATCTGCATGGCAACCTTCTCCAACTGCTGCTGCTACTGCATCAACAACGAAAAAGGCGTCCAAAATTACTAAACATGTGTTCAGTGTGATGCATCTTGTTGCTGGATTTCTGACTGTTGCTAGTCTCTGCGCTGACCCTCTGAAGCCTCTGCGCTGCTGTTGACCTCTGCTCTGTGCCAACTGCACTGCTGCCAACTCTAGCTCTGCGTTGCTCAATCTCTGGCGCTCCTAGCCACTGCAACTGTCACTCTGACACTCCTTTGCATCAACTGACACTGGTCCATCGTGCTACTTCTGATCTGGGCTCCCATAGCAAGGTTGTGAACCAAGAGGTGGACTCCTCAAGGATCTTGCTCATCTACAGTTCTTTCAAACTACAATTCTATATCACCCCACCTCTGGGCAATCATGGCAAACTCCTCCTCCTCAATCTGTGCGGATGCAACCTTTAGATCATGCTTCTCGTCCTTGTCCTTCTTGAGAGGACACTGTGTAGCGTAGTGACCAAGTTCACCACACCAGAAACACTTGATCTTCGAAACATCTTTCTTCTTCCTCGGCTGCTCCTGCTGCCCCTTAGATGCAAGGGCTGCATTTTCATCCTCCTCCTTCGGCTTCATCCCACTGCTGCTGCTACTACTGTCAAGTTTTCACTTGAATAAGTCTCTCCTCATCTCTTCTTGTTGAAGAGCAACCCATATCCCTTCCCAATCTGACAATCTTTCTCTACCCAGGATGCTTTGGACAAACACGTGCCATTCTTCTGAGACTGAATTTAGAGCCAGCCTCACCATCTTGGTAGACTAAGGTGTTCACCCCACAACTGCCAACTCATCTCGGGTTTCCTGAAGCTTTGCATGGAACAGATCAATGCGTTCCTCCTTCTGCATCTGTGGTTCTCATCTTCTGTTCCAAGTACATCTTCTGCTGCTCGGAAGATCCCTGATATAGCGTGGACAAGGCATCCCGCATCTCCTTGGCAATTCCTTTGTCTGATATGTGACATACTACATGATCCTTCACTCCATCGAGGATCATCCACTTGGCCTTCGCCATCTCTCCCTTGGACTTTTTGAGCGGATTTGGATCTGCGGGGTTAGCTACCACACTGTTGACGTAGATCTTGAGAAAATGTTCATCCAGAAGGTATGAAATCCTCGCCTTCCAGATCACATAGTTGGATGCACCATCCAACCGATCTTGATCTCTTAATCCACTGGTTGCCATCTATGCCAACGAAAGTGTTGAACTGCTTCCTCTCTCCTTTGCGCAGCACTGGGCTGGCCTACGCACTCCCTGTTGGAGTTAGTAGATCTCCTCCTCTTTGCTGCTGTTCAACAATAGAGAAATCGAATTCCCTGGCTAGGAATTCTTTGAGGAAGAAATTCCCTCAACAGTGGCTCCCTTCTTCCTTCTGACAATTTTCTGTCCCAACAACTGCTGCAGAAAACTACGTCACACCAAAAAACTGCCTCTTCGCTGAAGCTGCTGCGTTGCTCCCTCTTACTTTGGCAAGCTTTGATCCCAAAGTCTTATCTCTCTGTTGACTCACTTAGAGAGAGAGCTTCCTCGAAAATCTTTTCCCTCCTGGTTTGGACTGCGCAATCCCTCTGGGGATTCGATTTGTTGCCTACGCAACATTTCGACCCTCCTTCTCTTTAGCGCAGGGCTCTTTCGACTCTGCTCTCTTGCTTCACCTGCAGCTTCGATACCATGTGAAAATTCGAAAAGCCCCGAATCACTACTGCAGCAAACTGATATTACTTCTTCTACTTGTTAATCCATGCAAGTTATTTACGATGTTCTACTGTAAATATCGAAGTAAATACAACTACAACCTTCACAACTTTAAAATATGCGGAAACAAGAATCTGAGCAAGAAAGAAATAACACACACAAATGACCGTTGTTTTTGGACCAATGTCCTTGGAAAACCCAATGTGGGAAAACTGGTGCAGTAGCTGTTAAGCAGTAGTTTTCTAGAATACAATTCTTCGGATGCCCAAACTGGCAATCCTATACAGAGATCTAATTGGGCAAAAAGGTAGTGAGATCATCTCACTACCTTTTTGCCCAATTAGATCTCTGTATAGGATTGCCAGTTTGGGCATCCAAAGAATTGTATTCGGAAAACTATTGCTTAATAATACAAACCCTGAGCTGCTGCACCGGTTTTCTCACATTGGGTTTTTCCGGGGACATTTGTCCAAAAGCAACGGTGTAATGTGTTGAGTATTTCTTTCTTTCTCAGTTTCTTATGTCCGTTTATAATTTAATTGGTGAAGACTGCAATGTATTAGTTTCGGTGTTTACTATAGGAAACAGTAAATAATTTGTTCAGTAATTAACAAATAGAAGGAACTTAATCAGTTGTTGTAGTGGTGATTCGAGTAATCGAATTTTCAGAAACCCTGCACCTTTGGTAGACCTATTATAAGGTTCACAAATACACTCTCCAATTTCGGATGTAGATTAGGAAAGTCCTGTAATATGTTAGGATATTCCGACACATATGAATAGTTAAGTATAACTTGGTCTAGTATAGAGTTAGGTAAAGTGTGTTTCTTTACTATGTACATTTGTCACTTACAATCCGACGGTCACAATATGTAGTGATCTGACGGTTCATTCTCTCCTCGGTATTACCGATACTTGATCCATGGCTTAACACTCGATTGGTCCATGAATTCTATTTAAAAAGCGCATGAGGGGTCATTTGTAGGTTAACCGTGCATGAGAGAAGCTTATGTAAATTTTCATTCTTTTATTAATAAATTGCCTGTAGTAGCCACGTTGGCGCAGGCCGTGGACTGTTTCCCTCTCTGAGGGTTTTAACCACGTCAAAATACTGGTGTATTGATCTGTGATCTGTTTGTGAGCGGTGTCCTTCTGGTGTCTGTCTGAGGAACTTACCGTGTATATTCCTACATGGTATCAGAGCTATTTGAGGGCCGCGTCCGTTGGTGATCCAAATCTGAAGCCGGTAGAACTGCATGCGGCTGTCCGTTCCTAAGATCTTACTGTTCTGACTGCTTTCGGGCCGAGAGGAATGCTCTGGTGTTTCGGAGCATCGTTTCAGTGAGGAACCCATTTCGTTTCACGCGAAAAGGTTTCCGGTAGCCCTAGCTGAGTCATTTTTAAGATCTGGAGGTATACAGTGTTTATCTGCAGTTTACAGTTATTTTCTCTCTGCTTTATTTCGGTTGCGGTTTATTTAGTTTTTTTACCGAATCTATACCCTTCATTGTCTGCGTATGCTCTTGCCCTGCGACTCTGTGCGATCTGGCAAATCAGAAACAGAAAGGAAGGATTTTTTTCTCATGCGTATGCTCTTTTCCCTGCACCTTAGTGTGATCTCGGAAAATCAGAAACATTGAGAAAAATATTTAGTTTTTCGGCTAAAGCTAATTTTTTTTTAAATATTTAGTTTTTTAGGTAAAGCTAACTTCGATCCATAAGGTTCGTTTTTCTTTGCATGTCCGTGTTGGGTTTTGTGTTTTGTGTTTTGTAG
>APFE030900543.1:23498-38636 GCA_000404065.3 Pinus taeda | reverse complement strand
TATACAGAGGCTGATGAGACCATAGGGCCAATTTTGAAACATCAGTTGCCTTCATCAGATACATGGGAGGAATTGATACGATTACTGTTGAACCAAAGTCAGTAATCGCGGTTTTTTCTTCAACAAACAATTTGAATCTCATACACGGCAGGACAAAGACACATCAGCAGGTATGAAGACAGAGGCTGAGCCAACTCAGCACAGGTAGTCAAGCCACAACAGCAGTATCAGCAGTCACAGGTGGTAGGGCCGAGAAGACACAGAAAGTTGCAGCTGTACAGCCACGTCATTCAGCAGTTATGCCAGGCGCTCAACCGACTCCGTGAGCCCCAAAGGTCAATATTGCTCTAACAGGAGTTAAGAGCCTTTATAACTCATTTAAGATTGTAATAACTTCTCATCTGCAAGCCCTGTACGAGTAAAAGAAGATATTTTCTCTCTCAGATGACTCAATGCCTTAGATATTTTGTAATAAACCTCTATATATTTCCCCTCGCAGTTGTTAGCAGGGGTTGGACTCCGGATGTAAGAAATCTCCTGATATTTATTCTGTTACTCCTCTATTGTAAATCTTCAGACAACTAATACAAAGGATGATGGGATTTCCAAAAGCATTGTGTTTCTGATGTCTTGCTGGTGTATGGCTGAAAGTTGCAGGATTCCTGTGTATTCCATGGCTCAATAAGTTTTCTTGTTACTCTCTGTTATATATATATGTTCATTATACTTTCATATATCTTTCATGTTTCCGTGTACTCAATATCTAAGTAGCAAGGAAAAAGAATAGCCTTCAGGACTTAATCATTGATTACCCTGGGCTCAATCTAAGCTATTTCATATGTTTTCTTCAGTTATGGTAATGAAAGAGTAATTCTTAAGTGCTGCCTTTCACACCATATCATCACAGTAATCTATTTGTTCAGGAATTGAAGTAATTTGCTCCTAAATAATAGACCTCTCTCCCACTACCCAGCTCAGTGAAGAATTCTTAAATGCTCTTTGCTAGTTGTTTCTCATTTCACTCTCACAATTTACAGTTTGTTTTATGAAATACATACAGGCCCTGTAATCCCAATAGCACTTAAGCCAGGATCTCAAGGAAACAACAGCTACAGACCCCATTGCCCAATGGATTAGTTTCACCTGCAGAGAACACTCTAAAAGATACCAGAATCATCCTCCCAACCAAACATAAAAGACAATCAATCATTCACTTTATAACTAGCCTAAAAACTCCACTAAAACAGTGACAAATCATAAAGAGAGAGCCCTCTCTCACTACAGCTTGGCTAGAAGCTGTAGTCCAAAGATTGGTTAGTAGTTACCCTGGCCGTATTCCCTTGGGAGTCTTAGGGAACAACCTAGGTGTTAACAAGATGGAATGTAGTAATTCGTGTTTATGCCTCCCTGCAACTAGCCTAGTACAGCTCTCCAACTCGCCTTTTGAAACTCTTTACAGCAAAGTCAGGGCGGTCATTTAATAAGGTTGGACAATTATGAATCAAGTGCCCTGCAAATACAATTAAGAAATTGAAACAATCAGCGTTGAATTGAAGAAATTTCTAAATACACTTTTAATAAACAGTGCTCTAACAACAATATAGAATACCTGGAATGTGACACCTGTAACACACATACCCAGGACGTGGGCATACTTTCCTCTTCTTTTTTATTATTTGAGAATCTGCATGTGCATGTAAAGTAATAAATGTGAGGCGGCACAATTAAGTTGAAAAAAATGATACCTCACTCACCCTAAATGAACCTATTTTCATGCTGCTGCATATTTAATTACCATTACCTCGTAGTTCACCAGAAGAACACTCGTTGTTGATAGACGTAACACTGGAGATAGAGTTATGAAGCCCTCCATCACAAGGTTGTGGCGAGTTGGTTATTTGAGCATAACGTTGAATGGTCTGTTGCAGAGTTTTATTGAGTACAAGGTCTCTTTCAACTGAAATATTGACTTCTCCGCATAAACACGTCCACTTATGGGAATTAAGATGCTTTGTTATAACTGTATACATATAACAACAAACCAATTTATCAAGCCCTGTGTAGGTCCAGTAGTGGGTTTGTCTAGGGTTTGTGACACGTGCAGTGGTGGACCGATTATTATTATGTGTAGGTGCAGTTCTCTGTCTAGGGTTTTGACAGGTGGAGTGGTGGGACCAATTATTTTTATCTTCCTCATTTGGAACTTTTTTTTCAGCACTCCTTATCTGGATTTTATGAGAATGTAATTAAAAAACAATTTTCAGCACTTTTCATCTGGACTTTATGAGAATCTAATTAAAAGACAACAACAAACTTATGGGAATCTAATAGAAAACAAAAACCAAATCAAAATTGAGGTGAAAACTTCCTCCCAATCCTCATCTCCAACTATGTAATAACAATAATGTCGGGTTGTTGAAATACATACATACATTCACGGCAATAGCTGTAGAAGCAACATTTGGCCATAAGCACGCCATCTTTCATTATTTTCTTGCATATAGGGCAGTTCAGTTTTAGTGGAATTTTCAGGCAGCTAGAAATCCTACTTTGAACGGTAGGCACTGGTATTGACCTATCATCTTTGATGCCTGGCATCCTGCAAGCAATGCAATTACATAAATTATATTTCCATTTCCCTAAATTAACAGTTAAGGATGTCGGAAATTGAATCAAGGGTCACAACTCACCAATAAGGATGCAAAAATTCTGAGGAATGATGGGTTTGAAGCAATGTACTATCTATTGTTTTATTTCTATTTTTAGTCATTTCGCACCCATCATGGTTTGTAGTTTTTTGAATTGAATCTCTTGTATCCAGTCCTTGAGATGGATTTAGAGGTGGGTGTACTGCATACACATCTCCTCCAAAATCCTCTTCTTCCCTGCTCGCCTCCTCATCGCACTGTATCCAACCACCATGCAAGGATCGTGATCTGTTTATACATTTGTCACCCAACAAAATATATACACAAACAAAAAAAGGTCCCAAACCAACTTACCTGATGCATCGCAGAGGTTTGTGCAGGAATGATGCATTTTCCATCTATACTTCTCTTTTCTTGATCTATGGTTATCATGTCATTATCTCTGACACAAACAAGCAATATTTAAGTTAAATTATTGTGATTCATTAAGCCATTAAAACTGACCAATATCATGCTTATTGAGTAGAATAAAAGATAAATATCATGCTTATTGAGTAGAATAAAAGATATTTTGTCAACAAATTAAAAATTCCGTCAACAAAAATCCAACCCTACTAAATTTAACAAATTAAATATAATAAATAACTGCTATTCAAACCACATATTACTCCTACAATCATATCTAAACTTACATACTAGCAGACAAATTTTTTTAAAAATCATGCAACTACCTAACAATTCCATTATCTATTCATACAAATATTCAACAATAGGAATGCTTACAAAATCTATTTTACAACACATATATTACTATTACTAATTGAAACCAACCATCAATGATTTTATGCATGTAGGTATAATAGTTTTTACTTGACCTTAATTGGGTTTTTGCTGCTTTTCTCATCCGTGTTTCCAGCAACTCTACGAAGTATAAGGGAAGTGTTTCTGGGCACGAAATCTGTACTATTTACATATTCTGTTAAGAAGCAAATGAAAATTAACGCACAATTAATAGTGTAAGTTCTCACGGTTTACAACAAATTTATAAGATATAAGTTAAATTCAGAATGAAAACAATTATCAAGACTTTACACTTTAATGTTACTGCTACTTTACTGGGTAATTATCAATATTATTGTTAATTCTCTTTTAATCGGCATCCTCACTTTGTAGTTAATTAATGATAAAAAAAATAGATACAGTTAACAAAGATAATTAACTAATCAATTATTACCTTGACCAATTAGAGCATTTGAAATAGCAATATCAATATCTGTACCCAGCTTGCTCATATACTTGGATTCAAAAATTTTGGTTTTCAAATCTTTAATAGAAATGAAATGCCCTTCAAAATGCAATAACTCATAATTCTTTGCACTTTTGAATTTGTAATAAACAGCCATGATTGATATATATTTATTGCTTAAATAAAGCAAATTAATTTGTATCAAATGAATCTGTTAGCTGCACTGATTCTAAATAATAATATTGGAAATACAGACAATCTTCTGTTCCTTTCCTATCTTTGCAGGAAGAAAGTAGAGAATGTAATAGGAATCTTTTGTTCATTTCCTGTCTTTGCAGGAAGAAAGTAGAGAATGTAATAGGAATCTTTTGTTCCTTTCCTGTCTTTGAAGGAAAAAAGTAGAGAGTGTAATATGATTAAAAGAAGAATTGATCACTTTCAAAACAACAGGTGTATCCAAAATATCTATTTCTAATAATTCCAAGGCAAGGCTGCTGCATCCTGCGGTTGCACCTGCTTCCAACGCTTCCTGATCCTGCACATGCGTGTTTTAGCTAATATTTAGAGAATTGAATTTCTCAGTCATTGAAAACTCCCCTAAACAATGTACCCAAACACTTGTACCCATAAATTCAACCAAAGAAAATCAATTTCATTATTGAAAAGAGCTCCACCCATAATTTGGGTGCAGTACAAATTAATAAGCGGCCTCTGAATAATTCAATTAAACAACAGAACATAATATTTTTACCACAGGTGAAGCAGTGAGCGACTCCTCTATTGTTGCGTTGCTGCTCACGAAATTAAATTTGCTGCACGCATCAGGATTCACGACCACCTCTTTCCCTGATCTTCGCTCTCCAGCATGTGTAATGGTAACACGCTCTTTCCCTGAGACGCGTTCTTCGGCACCCCTGTTAACTCGTCAAGCTCGGCTCCAACGTTCGGTGATGGTTCCAGCAGGCTACGACTCCAGCGAAACCCACGTTCTCCAACTGCAGACAGAGGCAGCTTGTCTTCCTTCGTATAGTAATGGTTCTGATACACGAACTGATGATGCAGCTTTACTGGCTGTCAAGACTGTGTAAGGGCCTCCTTAAATGATCAGAAGGCTCGGCCCTCCTTAAATGATCAGAACGCTGATTTGCTCTACCTTCCGATGTCTCCCAACTTATGCCATCTTACAAACTGTATCTGTATCTGTATCTGTATCTAACTGTTGGTGGGCTTCCCATGAATCATAGATAATCCGGGCCGTGAAGACTGTGTAAGGGCAGATTAATGAACTGGCCGAGGCTCGGCCCTCCTTAAATGATCATAGATAATCCGGCAGAGGCAATTCAAACTTATGATCGTTATTGGTGATCCGGCATGCAGATGATGCACAAAAACCCTCTTCAAATTAAAAATAAATTACCTCAGACCAGCGAAAACTAGTCTGAGCTCTTAAAACATCAATAAAGAGATAACCCAAATTCCATGCATTGCTCTTGATTCTCTCCCGCTTTTTATAGTTGCGCTGCCATAAAGAAAAAGTTTCGGCAATTAACTGTGGCAAAAAAACCGTAACAACCGTGGGTTTGGTGTAATGGTTAATGTCGGGTTATTTTTTTTTATTATTATTATTATTAATAATATTATTTGGTCAATCAAGTTGTTATAAAGAAAAAGCGTGGTTAATGCCAGTTATTTATTTTTTTCATTATTATTATTATTAATAATATTATTTGGTCCAACCACTTTGTTATAAAGAAAAAGCTTGGGGAATTACCTAGGGTCGAAAACAAAAACCATAGGGTAATGCCATTTATTTATTTTTTATTACTATTATTATTAATATTATTTGGTCCAATTTGACTGTTATAAAGAAAATGTGTGGGGAATTACGTAAGGCCAAAAACAAAAACCATAAGTGAATGCCATTTATTTGTTTATTAATGACTTTTTGGATTTTCCGGTGCCGAAATCTGACATAAATATTTGAGGTGAAATCTTGATTTGTGTAATTTAAACTGGTTTTTTTACTGTATATATGGATTCAACACCCTCAAAAACCCTTAGGGCACTTATATTGTGCAGGGTTACCAATCAAACTTGTGATTTCAATAAATTCTGGGAGATTTTAGAGAAATTAGACTAGAAAAACCCACTAGAAAAGTTTCCAAAAAAGTTACACTAAAGATAACTAAATAAATATATTGGATCCAACCATGGAAGGTTTCTATAGGTGGATAGATGCGGGGAGGAGGGTGAGCCAACCTGATGGGGAGGAATGGGTTATGGGGTGGCCCACAAATTGGGCTATGAATGGACATGGCCCAGGTTTGATTGGGATCATTACATCGCTGAGGTCGATGAAGTTGCGAAAGGGTAATCATCGTTCCTGTGAGAGCCCTTGCTTATTTGAGAGAGCCATCTTCATCTAAACACAAAAGACAAACATGAGCCAAAACCAAAGGCACACTTCATGTTTCATGAAAATTGAGTTTCCTTTCATGAAAAATAGTATTTTTAAACATCCATAAATTTGTCTATATAATCATCCATTTTATAAAAATGTTTTTGTAATATTTATGGAGCTGAGTGAATATATAGGATATTGGAATTGGGTAGATGATATAGATAGAAGGAAATTTATTAGTGGTTTTGTTTTCGTTCTAGTTGGATGAACAAGCTACAAATTGCGATTAGCTAGTCTAGAGGATGTGGTCTAATGGTTAAGTTGGTAGATTTGGTCCCCATAGGTTTCCTAGCCCAATCCCAAATAGGACTCGTGAGAGCTACTCCAAACATAATTTCTTTGGTTGGAAAAAAGAAGGTGTTATCATCTACTATTGGTATCAGTAAAAAGGTTATTTGGTTTATAAACTTTCCTCACAAGTAAGATTAATTCAAATTCAAATTCGAATTCCATATAATAGTAATATGTTATTTGTTTAGATAAAAATCTAAGTAATAGTGTCATTTGTTTAGTTAAAAATCCAATCTTTCATGCAAAGACAATGCATATATATATATATTTGTCAATGACATGATACCGAATGGAAAGGTGGTACTTCATAAAGTTAACATCGTACAAAATGTTGGAGATGCATTTACAAAACTAATGAGTACAAATAAGCTCAAGTGGTATTTTGAGTCCTAGACCTTAACAATTAGCTCGCGACTTAATGTGTTCTTCCTTTTACCCTTGCAAGGTATATGACAAATGGGAGAATATCAAGAAAGGCGTCATATATTTTGCACTTATGTGGAAAACTTATGTACACCCCTAAGAACCTTATAGTGGTACAAAAAAAAATTGCTACATCATGAAGAATATAACAATGTTGTAGAAGATTTCTACAACGCTATGGAAAATTTATGCAATATTGCAAAGGACTTTATAGTGCTATGGGGACTTTCTACAACATTGGGAAGAACGTTTACAATGCCACAGACAAATTTAATAGTTGTGTAGATAATATTTCAGTAACAATGTGGAGAATATTTCAACAATGTTATGCTAAGAATATTTCAACTATTATGAAGAGAATATTTCAACAATTTTGTGTTGAAAATATTTCAATTGTAAAAAAAGATTTTTTAGTAACGTTGTGGTATGAATGCTTTAATTGTGGTAGATAATTGTCACACCGGGTGGAGCGATGGCAGGCATCTTCAATGCTAGGGTTTTGAAGTCTTTTGTGATTGTCGTCATGGACAAGGATCAAGAAGAGTCATGCAAAAAGAGAGGGTGTGTCTAGATCTACTGCTCCACTAATGCAAGATTGATCGCACCTTGATCTAGGTTATAATGGTATACAAGTGGAGAGTTGTGAACGTATCTATGCCATAATTTCTTTGAAGGTTTTTGTGTTGGATCTAGGTTTTCATGCATTTCCCAAGGTAGATAGTCAAGTATACAAATTTTATGGCATCTATCGCTTTTTGGAGTTGTATGGAAAACACAGATCTATGGAAGAACAACCTTATCAATGCTTGGAAGTTGGCGATAGAGAGGAAACTAGAGCTAGGAAATTTCAATAGTTTCTTTTGCAAATCAATGGAACACTCCAATGTCACGGTGAATGATAGGGCCATGGATCTAGGGTTGGAGGAATAAAAAATGGGGAATCCATCATTATATCTAAGCGTTTGAAAGTATCATGAGTTAGATCAAGTAAAGGAGGTTTGTAGATTTTTCTATAGATTCAACACCTTATGTGACGTGCTAAAACATAAGACAAGAATCCACTCTACTCTTCAGCGGAAACCAAAATTGATCAATGAAAACAATAAGCAGAAAGTGTAAGAATAACAATCGCACATAACACAATATTTCTCTGGGAAAAGAAAATCCTAAAATCCCCAACTATCTATATTGCATTACCGAGAAGATCTAAGAAGAAAATATGATGCTTGTTTGTCTTGAACAATTCCTGCACTAGTACAATTTAACTCTCTACCTCACAAGCCATCTCAAGCAGCCACTTAGCTAATTCCGTTTCCTTCCAAGCCCCTAATTCATTGGGAAATCCACTTTCCATAACTGTGCAATCCAAACATAGGCCTTCAACTGATTGCATGCGCCATCTATATGACTCAGAAAATTATACAACTGATAGTACACTATCCCTGAACTCTAATTTCAATTGGGTCTTCATTTGAACTGACATGCATGAATTATTTGTGAGTGAATATTTAGTTAACTAGCGTGGTGCTCGTGATGCACTCGTGGACTACTCCACTACTAGACCTCTACTAGTTCCTCTAACATTTAGAATTAGTTTAATTGACTATAACTCAATTAGGCCGAGTTATCTAATTACAACTCCAAAGAACTCAACCTGGGCCCCTAAAATTTAGGGATCACTCTACATAACTCTAGATAGACTTTAGATCGAATTTTCTAAGTCAATTAAGTCAATTTAACTTAATTAACTATTACAAGTTGCTATGAGAATAGAATAACAATTTAATTCAAGGATAAATTAAATTAGAATTTCTTGTTGCTATTTTTAACACTCCCTCTCAACAAGAAAGGGAATCCTGTCTCTGTGAAACTCAAATTTGCATCTTGACAATGCGTTTGTCAAAATCTCTACATCCCACTCCTCTGTGGGAATGTAGTCCAACAACATAATTCTCCTTTGCACACAATCTTGTAGATGACGATAGCACATATCAATATGCTTGGATTGATCATGAAAAATTGGATTTTCCGAGAGTTAGATACAACTCTATTTGTCAAGTAAATCACAGTTGGATCCATCTGCTGACCAAACAAACCAACCAAAATCTTCCTCATCCAGATAGACTCACAAGTTTCTTAACCAGCATCCATGTACTCTGCTTCTACTAAACTAAGTGAAACTGATCTCTTTTTCCTGCTGTACTAAGAAAAAACTACTGACTGAATATTGAAGATCCCTCTGATGTGCTCTTGATGTCGAATGGACTCCCTGCCCAATCTGCATTAGTGAATCCTTGAAGCTTCACTCCCTTTGTCTGTTTGTACCGTAAACCATACTAGGTAGTGCCTCTAAGGTATATCAACACATGCCTGGCTACCTTCCAATACAACTTGGTATCCTTAGCCATCGCTTGACTAAGTTGGTTAACTGCATAGAACATGTACGATCATGTTTTCACCAAATACATGAGTGAACCCACGAGCTTCCTGTAAATAGTAGCTTCCATTACTTCACCCGAAGTAGCATCCTCCTTCCTCTAGTCACCGACTAGAGGAGTCTCCATGGGTTTACTACTCTCCATGTGGAACCTTTTCAGTATCTCATTGGCAGACTTGCCCTGAGATACAAAAATTTCCTCATCACCTTGCCATACTTCCATGCCTAGAAAGTAGTGCATGAGCCCCAAGTCCTTCATTTCGAACTCTCTTGCAAGGTCCTCTTTCCAAGACTTGATCAACTTATCATCACCTGTCATAATCAAATCATCGACATATGAAATAATAATCAACAATTTACCTTCAACTACAGTATGGTAAAGGTTTGCATCTGCTTCAATTTTGGTGAAGCCCAATCCCGTGTACTCAGCACAGGGTGCTTGTTTTAGCCCATACAATGCTCACTTGAGTTAGCACATATGCAACTCTTGGTTGAAGGTCTCAAAACCTCCAGGGTTCTCAATATACACCTCTTCCTCAATCATGTCATTAATGAAGGTTTTATTTATATCCATATGATGTATCTTCCATCCCATCTACGCTGATAGTGCCAAAATGGATCTGATTGATGAGTATCTTGCAATAGGAGAAAAGGTCTCATTGTAATCAATCCCCTCCACCTGATAAAATTCTCGGGCCACAAAACTGGCCCCATGTTTCTCCACACTACCATCTGCTACTTGCTTTACCTTATAAAGTCATCAAGAAATCATCATTGACTTGTTTGCTAGTCTTGGGACCACATCCAAAACACTGTTCTTGACAATGGAATCATAATCCTCAACCATGGCATCAACCCAAAACGGTTGTTGCAATTCTTCCTCAAACGAGGATGGCTCAGTCTCAACACATCCACTCATAAGAGACATGTATCTTGTGTACCTCTATGGTGACCTCCTCTACCTACACTGTGATGTGGGTGCTCCCACATCCTCTCTTGAATCATGCAATAAACTGTCAGCCTCTCTAGCGTGCTTTCTCCCATCTCTGGAAGACTTTGCCTGTGTCGGTGTCTCCACTCCCTGATCCTCTACATGTGGTTGCTCCGCATCAATCTAAGGTTCCTCCTTAGGATCTAAAAGCTCCTCAACCACATGTAGCTGAAGCTCCCTCTCAAGGGAACATCTCATGGCCTTCTCTTCATTGAATTTTACATCCCTGTGAACCACTACCATCCTGTTGGTCGACAGATACACCTGATAGTTGTGAGGTGTATCAATGTACCCAAAAATATCCCCAACTCTACTGTTAGCTTAAGCTTCTTCCATGCATCTTTGGTTACATGGTAGTAGACTGATGAACCAAAAATATTGAAGTGACCCACTTCTGGTTTTTTCCTTGAAAAAGCGTCTTCCAGTGTACTCATCCTAAGACTTTGATGAGGGCTTCTGTTGTACAAATAAATAGTTGTGTTGCATGCCTCAACCGACAAGTGTAGTAGTAGGCCCTGATCATGCAACATCTTCCATGTTGCCCCTACTATGCTTCTATTCTTCCTTTCAGCCACCTGATTCTGCTATGGGTTATGAGGTGTTGTTAACTCTCATCGAATCCGTTCTTTTGCACAAAATTTTTCAAACTCATTCGACACATACTCTCCACTGTTATCACTCTCAAGAGATTTAACATTCTTGCCAATATCTTTCTCGACCAATGCTCTAAATTCACAAAACTTTGCAAAAGCCTGATCTTTCTTCTGCATGAAGAAGATGCATAATTTACAAGAATCATCAGCAAATATAGCATAATACTTGTGCTTTGTCGTGGATTCTGTCGCAAATGGTCCACACACATCTAAATGGACTTGATCGTGGATCGCTAGTGCTCAAATTTCTTTGTTGTGAAAGGAAGCTTTGATATATCCTCCGAAAGTACACCATTTGCATGTGTCAACTTTCTCTAGTGTACCTTTGCGAAGACCTATAGAAATTTGTTGCATGATTTTTAAAGCACCATGATGCAATTGACCCACCTGCTTGTGCTAGAACTCACCAATGTCTCAGATTTGCACCTTCTCTGCTTTAATGCTTAAATCAATGCAATCTTCTACCTCCAACTTGTAGAGATTCTTCACTTGAACCCCTATCCTCTTCACCTGTCCTGTGGCTATGTGACGAAGGAACACCTTTCCATTACTAAATATCACATCATAGCCTCTATCCTCCAACATGGAAATAGATACCAAATTCTTCTACAAACTAGGAACATACATAACATCTCGCAATGTTAGGGAAGCACTCGACTCCCTCTGAAAAGTAACTATACCAAGCCTGATAGCATTGTACCTATCGTCATCGCCCATCTCGATATACATCTGGAGATCCTTCTCCTCCAAGTTATTGAAGAGCTCTTTGTTACCAATCATGTAGAAATAAGTTGCACTGTCCAGGTGCCATACACTACCCATCATCGATAAAACCATACATGTGATGAGGGAATATCCCAATTCGAATTATGAGGCAAGAGCTTCACCTCCTGCTACTCCTCTTGAGGGATTCTTATTGACCTTCTTGAGTAGACACTTTGTGGTAGAATGTCCCAACTCATGACAATCAAGGAACTTGACTTTCGCCATGTCCTTTTTCAAGAATTTTATTTGGAATGGGATGCTTTCCCCTTCCCTTTCTTTTCCTTACTCGCTAAGGCAAAATTTTCCTCATCATCAGTCTTTGATGAGGATCTGTCTCTGGTATTCATTTGAATCTCTTCTCGTACCAAATATAACCACAATTGTTCCCAATCTGGTAGCTTCTCCCTCCCATTGATAGAGTCTTGATAACTGTGCGAACTCTTGGGAAGTCCTCTAGAAGAGTTAGGCTCATCATATCATCCTTGGAAACAGTGATCCCAACAGTTCCAAGCTCATCTTAACAATGGGTGAACTTGGTCAAGTACTTCGGAATAGGGTCTTCCTTCTCCATTTTGATATTTTTGAGTTTGTTCTTCAGTGCCAATTTCCTATGGTCGCTACTATTTTGAAACAGGTTGGTCAATGCCTTCCACATTGAGTATGGAGTATACTTTCCATGGAGAATTGAGACAATGTGATATCGAACTCCCTCCAGGATAATCATTCTCACTTTTGTCACACACTTTATCCATTCAGCCAGATCTTTAGCATCTGATGTTGGAAGCTTAGGAATGTCATGGTCTATGAATTTCTTGAGGCCATTGTCTTTCAGCACTACCTCCATCTTGTCCTTCCAAGCTATGTAATTCGAGCTACCCTCCAAGGCATACTCAATTCACAACCCATAGAAAGACATATTGTTTCTCTGAAGTATGAACTTGCAAATTTGATTTTCACCTTCACACCAAACTCAAAATTTCGTCTTCTATATTGCATTAAGCTTTGATACCATGTATATTTTCCTGTAGATTCAACAGCTTATGTGATATGATAAAACACAAGACAAGAATATACTCTACTCTTCAGCGGAAACCAAAAGTGATCGATAAAAAAATAAGTGGACAGAGGAAGAATATCAATCACACATAACACAATATTTCTCTGGGGAAAGCAAATGTTGAAATCCCCGACTATCTATATTGCATTAACCAAAAGATTTGAGAATAAAATACAATGCTTGTTCATCTTGAACAATTCTTGCATTAGTACAATCTAACTCTCTCTTCACAAACCAGCTGGTGGGCTCCAGTATTGCAACAATAATGCTGCAACTCTTGGGACTCCCTTCTTTACTTTTATCAACCCGGTAGTTCGTAACAAACTTGGAAGTGATGGTGTTGTATGCACAAGTACTAGCTCTTACCACGACTGTCACTTGGTCAGCTAGAACAAGTCCACTAGGAGCTTAAGCCAACTTTTTTGAGCTCTTACAAGAAGCTTTTTAACTAATGGACGAAAGCTAACTCAAAGGAGGCTGATCTACTTTCTGAAAGAAACTGAAAAGCTGAAAGGAAATGCAAACCCTGGAAAACCCTAATTTTACTAGCTAGCCCTACTCATGCAAGAAAGAGGATGAAAGCTACTGAAAGAGATGCCATTGACTTCTAGGAAGGTAAAACGCATGTTTCTAAGCTACTTCTAACGTAAAATCTAAAAAAAAACATCTTTTTGTATTTTTGAGTAAGTTGTCAGAATTATCATGCATGTGCTTTAACTGTTTTTTACTGTGCAGAGGTGGATTGGCGAAAGGAAATGCTTACAGGAGGTTGGGAAGGTTAGAAGAGGGCCTAAGGGGTCCCTAGGACCCTTCTAGAGAGTTTCATAGTGTTCAGATATCAAGAAACCGCTTTCGTGAGCTTCTATAGGAAGTCTGCAAGGGTTCTACAAGATGTTCTGTAATTTCTATAGGATGTTCTGTAATTTTTACAAGATGTTCAAAAAGGGGATTTTGGAGGGTTGATAGAGGAAGAAAGGTGAAGAAGTGGGTATGGAGGTGAGATAAGGGTGTGAGGAGGTCCAGGACTTGGTGGAGGGAGCTGAGGAGTGGTGAGGATGGTTGGATTTGTTCAAGGAGGGGTAGAACAATGTTGCGCAAAAATATGGAAATTAGGGCAAGCAAGGGAATGTGGCAAATGTAAGGCAAGAATCCAAGTTAGAGGATGGAGCAGGTGGGTTTCATGGAGTACAGGTAGATAGAGAGGCATCACAGATGCTCTGCAAGTTATTTCTCAAACTGAATGAACAAAGACTTGGAAAATCAAGGACCTAGCTACTTTAACCTAATTTGTCCTAAATAACAACAAAGAAAATGAACATAAGTTTATTTGCAATGAAATCATGTGAAATAGCTATGCAAACTAAGTAATCCTGAACCTGAGTATGTAACCACAACTGGTATCAACTTCTGCAAATGAGAATCTAAGACTAATAATTGCATGATGAGCAAAGACAGTGTTTTTGGTGGTGGCAAGGACACCTTGGTCCCAGCTCATGGTCCCACTGAGGGAGAGGTGAGATCAGAGGTGCTTGATAGCCTTTTTCTAAAGATCTTCTCTATTATTAACCTATCAAATCAATTTGAACATGAAAATCCTGTTTAATCATCAACAATGATCTAGGTAACCAAGCAAGATTTTAATCTACTTAACATAAATTATTTTGGAAAAACATTAAAAGAAAATAACAATACACAAAGGAAGCCTTGGCACTTGGGTTGTGCCCAACCCCAAGAGCTACAGGCTCCTAAAAGAAGCTCAGAACTGAAGCAAAATGAAAATGATCTCCATTATTCAAAAAATAACCATGTCATAGAAATGTTTACAGCAAAAGCTCCACAAATGAGCAAAAGCAGAGCAACACTAGAGTGCTAACCTACTAACTAAAATCTAACTACAATCTGACTAAAAACTAACCAAAATCGAACTACAAACTAGCTAACTGAAATGAGGCCCTAAGCCTTGTTATTTATACAAATTGAGGACCCCAACAGTCATCCTAAATTTTAGGTACTTGGCTTCCAAAACTTGCAGTTAATAGCAGTCCTACTTGATTGGCTTGGCTACCCCTTGTGCTCTGAGTTTTTGATGGAGAATTCGAGGTAAGGGCTCATAAATGAAGGGGACACCTTCCTACAAATCCTCTCCATGAATTTGGCTGCCAAGTG